>JASPKZ010010002.1:0-107376 GCA_030220185.1 Diploptera punctata | reverse complement strand
ACCGCTTATTATGATATTTTGGAATGGCTTCTGTAGTTCATTTATCAGTTGTATTCCTCCATATTTCAACATTTCATTTGTTATCGTATCAGGACCTGCAGCCTTTCGATTTTCAATCTCTGTACTGTGTCAGTTACTTCATCTATTGTTATTTCAATTAATTCATCTTGATTTTGATATTCATAAACATCCTGATTATTTCCCTGATTATTTTCTTTTTGTTTATTTAGTTCCTGGAAATAATTATTCCATTATTGCATTGTCATTTGTTTGTTTGTATACTATCCCTAATTTCCATTTTAATTCTTTTTTTAATGTTCCCCATATTTTTCGTTGGCCTCCATATAGATCATATTCCATACCTTTGGAATATTTTTCCCAATAATCTTGCTTATTTTTCTAATTTTAGCGTTTGCTATATTGCGTTCTGTTGTTTATGTTTTCCAAAATTCAGGGGTCTTATTTTTGAAAAATTGTAAATATGATTCCTTTTTCTTTTTGGCTATTTCCTTAATTTCAGGTACAAACCTTGGAGTATTCTTCTTATTGCTGTTTACATTTACTTGTCTTTAGTCCTATTACTTCCTTAGCTGCGTTTAATATACTGTCTTTTATTTGTTGCCATTGTTGATCTACACTATTTTGTGTATCCGTTTGGACTTGTTGCAGTTTTTCCTTTAATCTTTGCTGGTATTGTTGTCTTGTGCTTTCATTTATAAATGATTCAATATTAAATTTTGTTATATACGTTGACTTTCGTTTCTTTATGTTTGGCAATCGTATTCTTATTTTGCATAAAACTAATTTGTGGTCACTTCCTATATCAGCAGAATTAAGTGTCCTGACATCAATTATAATTATCTGATCAAAATTAATTTCTCTATTTGTTAAAATATAGTCAATTACAGACTCCTGTGATCTGCTATTATGGAAGGTATATTTCATTGGATAATCAAAAAATGTATTATTAATTCTTAAAGCATTCGTTGCAGCAAATGTAATGAGCATATCTCCATTTTCATTTCTTACAGCTTCATTAAACCTTTGTGTAATGCCTGGTAAACTGTTTTTCTCTATTCTTCCATTGAAGTCTCCGAATATAATAATTTTTTCTCTATTGTTTATTTTTGATACAACATTTTGAAGAGTTTCATAGAATGCTTCTCTTTGTTGCAAACGTTTAGATATATCAGGTGCGTATATACTTATAAAATGTATAATATTATTTTGTAATTTTACTTTTACATGTAAAATTCTATCATTTATATAATCAACATCATCTACACTTTCTTCAAACATTTGGTGTAGCAACATGCCTACTCTAGATTGTGCTCTATTTTCTTTCGGTTGGCCACTGTATATAAATATATAATCATCAATTTTTGTCATACCTTTTCCTTTCTTTTTTGTTTCTGATAATGCACATTTTTTAAAAATATTTTTCTTTTATTTCTTGTATTATTTCTTCTTTACTTTTAAACCAAGACATAACATTCCAAGTAGCAATTTTTAATATGTTTTTCTTTTTCCAAATCGTAGACCTTTTCCTAGCGTTTGTCGTATGTTGTTTCCGTCTTTCATCCGAGGCTTGATCGTTGGGACTGCGAGCAATGTATAAGATACACCTAGAAGTGGGTTGCTAGCCCGTTTTCATGGCGGGTTTATTATTCGGGGTTTCCTCCCTAGGCCGATTGCCTTCACCCAGCTCCAGAGCTCAGCCTGCCCCGTTTTATTTCGCAGTTGTCTCTCCTAGATGGGTTGTCTTGCAGGACTAACGAACCCCATCCGCCCGTTTTAGAGCCTTGGTCTTTTTCCAAAAAAGTCAAAATTTTCGAAATTTCGGAAACTGCAAAAATACATTCTAGAGGGTGTGTCCGGGATTTCTAATGCAAAATATGCAGTCTTAATAAAAAAATTCCGAATTCAGCTTTCCATGGCTGTAGTCTTGGTATTTAAAAAAAATGTCAAAATTTCGAAAGCGACAAAATAACAATATAGTGGCCCGTGTCCGTGATATCTAATGTAATATCCCCGGTCTAAATAAAAAATAAATAAAATTAAGGTTTCCATGGCGTTTTTAAAAAAAAGTCAAGATTTTCGAAAACTGCTAAAATACATTCTAGAGTGTGTCCGGGATTTCTAATGCAAAAAATCTGGTATAAATACAAAAATTCTGCAAAGTAAAGTAAAATAATCCCACTACAGGCCTCAGGAGGCCCTTGGAGTAGTAGGAGGTTAAGGCTCCGACTTTTCTGGACAATCGGCACTTGATGTCAACCGGGTTGTCAGCTCTACGTGACGGCCACCTTCAGCCCAGAACAAGGGTCTGGTACTCATTTTCGTTAGATACTGAGTAGACCCCAGGACTATAGTGCCTCCATAGGCTTTGGGTCAGCTTAAAATTCTGACCCCACCGGGACTCGCACCCTCGACCTTCCAGCGTGTAGCACAGTGCTTGAATCACTACGCTACGGCCTCAGTTTTCAAAATTTTGACTTTTTGTTAAAAGCTCCAGGAGTATAGCCTTGAGAAACTCAATTTTGAAACTTCGGCTTTAGGATGGATTACTGCATTAATAAATCCCGGATACACCATGTAGATTAAAATTTTCCAGTTTTCAAAATTTCGAAAATTTTGACATTTTTGGGAAAAAACTCCAAGCCTTGGAAAACACAACTTTAAAATGTTGCATTTAGGCCGTTTTTTATTATGAACACACAGCTTCTAGATTGTAATTTGGCAGTTTTGAAAATTTCGAAAATTTTTACATTTTTATGAAACTCTCTAAGACAGTAGCCTCGGGAAAACTCAATTTTGATATTTTACATTAGACTGGATTTTTTGCAATAGAAATCCCGGACTTAACCTATAGATTGTATTTTTGTAGTTTTCAAAATTTCGAATATTTCGACTTTTTGGGAAAAACTACAGGCTTGGAAAATTCAATTTTGAAAGTTTGGATTTAGACCGGAATTTTTGCTTTATAAATCCCGGACACACCCACTAGATTGTATTTTGCAGTTTTCAAGATTTCAAAAATCTTGACTTTTGGGAAAAAAAACCGAGCCTATAGCCTGGTAAAACTTAATTTTGAAATTTTGGATGTAGACCGGATTATTTGCTTTGCAAATCCTGGACATAACCTCTACATTATATTTTAGCAGCTTTCAAAATTTCGAAAATTTTGCATTTTGTGAAAGGCTCCAAGACTGCAGCCTTGAAAAACTCAATTTAAATTTTTGGATTTAGAACGGATTTTTTGCATTATAAATCGCGGACGTAACCTCTAGATTGTATTTTTGCAGTTTTCAAAATTTCGATTTTTTTGGAAAAACTCCAGCCTTGGAAAATTCACTTATGAAATTTCGAATTTAGACCTGATTTTTTGTATATAAATCCCGGACACACCCACTAGATGTATTTTTGCAGTTTTCGAAATGTCTAAAATTTTGACATTTTTCGGAAAAACTCCAAGCCTACAGCCTGGAAAACTCAATTTTCAAATTTTGGATGTAGCCCGAATTTTTTGCATTACAAATACCGGACACATCATCTAGTTTCAATGTTTCCAGTTTTCAATATATCTAAAATTTTGACATTTTTTGTGAAAAGGTCCAAGACTATAGACTTGAAAAACTCAATTTTGAACATTTTTATTTAGGCTGGAATTTTTACATTGTAAATTGCGGACACACCCTCCAGATTGTATTTTTGCTGTTTTCAAAATATCGTAAATTTAGACATTTTAGGGGAAAACTCCAAAACTATGGCCTTGGATAACTCAATTTTGAAAGTTTGCATTTAAACTAAATTTATTGCTTTATAAATCCCGGACACTCCCTGTAAATTGTATTTTTGCAGTTTTAAAGTTTCGAAAATTTTGACATTTTTGGAAAAAATTCCGAGACTATAGCCTTGGATAACTCAATGTTGAAGTTTTGAAATTAGGCCGGATTTTTTTATTATAATTCCCAGACATACACGCACCAGATTGTATTTTTGCATTTTCAAAATTTCGAAAAATTTGATATTTTAGGGGAAAACTCCAAAACCGAATTTTCCAATTAGGATTTAGACCGGAATTTTTGCATTTTAAATTTAGGACACGCCCACTAGATTGTATTTTAGCAGTTTTCAAAATTTCGAAAAAATTGACATTTTTGTGAAAACTCCAAGACTTGGAAAACTCAATTTTGGATTTGGACTGGATTTTTTTTGCATTCATAAATCCCGGACGTAACCTCTAGATTGTACTATTGCAGTTTTCAAATTTCGACTTTTTGGAAAAAAACTCCAGCCTTGGGAAACTCAATTTTGGACTTAGACCGGATTTTTCGTATTATAAATCCCGGACGCAGCCTCTAGATCGTGTTTTTGCAGTTTTCAAAGTTTCGAAATTTTTGGGAAAAAAATCGAAGACTATATAACCTGTAGCCGAATTATCTGTGGCAATTAGCTTTTCTTAACTGACACATATAAACGGGCTCAACTAAAGTTAGCTACACTGTCCGAGAGGTCTCGTCAGAACCTTTTACTTAATTTGTTACGCTAGAGTAAATATCAAAGAAGACATTTCTGTCTTTGTATCTCAAGTTTAAAACCAACACATGCGTAGACTTAAATTGTTTTACAGCCGGAGCGAATTGGTATTTTTGTAAAAAGGTCTCACTGTTAGAGACTAGGAAATGTCTCTTGTCCTGCTATAGAAATTATCCTTCCCTTAAGATAAATGACGAACGGTCTTCGGTGCTGAGGATCACCACCCCGTATAGCGATGGACAGTAGCAAAATTGATGTCCATCTGTTTTGGTTTAAATTAATGACCGACTTCCGGCCTCGTTAGCTGACTATTGTAAGTTGGGCCTAACTACTCATGAGCCGTGTGAAAAACACACCCTAGAAATACGGGACCAATGATTTCCCCGAGATTCATGTTTAAGTAGAGTGGGGACTCTAATATCCAATTAAGTTCATAATTAAATATTAAGAGCGTTATTCTGTGAGTAAGGCGTTTATATATATATATATATATATATATATATATATATATATATATATATATATGTTGATTGTATGTTCCAGCCAATCAGAATATTGGTTTCGGAAATTGTATTCTTAAGGAGTATGGATATATTCCAAGTAATGAGAGAGTACTCTGGGTAGGACTCCCGAGCGGAGTGGAGTGTTGGTTGAGTCCCGCCGCAGTACGAGCACATATATCGCCGGTCGCAGGCTAGCGACCTATTAGCCGCTTAGAAAAGTGATTTGCCGGAAAGTAACGGCAAATTGAAGTTAATCTAAAAGCATCAGCGTGCTGATCGCATTACAGGCGATCCTGTAATATTCGTGTGTTATATCCACAGAATATATTTCAATAGGTCGAGTGAAGACCAGTTATTAATTAATAGTTTCAAAGAGCAATAGGTTCGCCAGTATATTAGTGAAATCGGTCCGGTGTTGTCCACTATTAGCAACTGTAATTGACGGAGTAAAAAGCACCGGAATACCATTAGTTGAGGATATATCCATACTAAGGATAGTGTATGTGAACAAGCGTAACAATTGATCGCCCATGTGCTTCACTTTATTAATACATATATTATATTTACATCAGTGTATGTCTTGGAAATCCTCCTTAATTGTACTTAGTGTCCTTGGTTCGCTCCTCGCCTTATTCCCATGACGGAAATCCACAACCCTGAGAGTTAAGACCTGTATTCCCACACATCCTCCCGTTACAAACATTGGGAAAATCAATTTTGAAATTTTGGATTTAGACCGGATTTTTTGCATTATAAATCCCGGACCACCATTTAGATTGTATTTTTACAGTTTTCGAAAATTCTGACTTTTCTAGAGTGTCTGCCCGGAATTTCTCAAACAGAAAAACCGGTGTAAATTCAAAATTTTCGTTTTGCGTACTCTAAGGCTATAGTCTGGTGTTTTCACCAAAAATGTCAAAATTTTCAAAATTATGAAAACTGTAAAAATAAAATCTAGAGGGTCTGTCAGCGACTTATAATGCAAAAAATCAGGTCCAAATCCAAAATTTCCCCATTGAGTATTATCAGTCTTGATGTTTTCAGAAAAAAATTCAAAATTTTCGAAATTTTGAAAACTGAAAAAAATTATGTGTAGAGGATTTGTCCGAGATTTGTAATGTAAAATGTCCGGCCTAGATTCAAAATTTCCAAATTGAGTATTCCACGTCTATAATACGTCATGCAGAAAAGCAGGTGTAAATTCAAAATTTCTCTTTTGCGTACTCTAAGGCCTGGCGTTTCCACCAAAAATGTCAAAATTCTGAAAACTGCAAAAATAAAATCTAGAGGGTCTGTTCGTGATTCATAATGCAAAAAATCCGGTCTTAATCCAAAATTTCCCAATTGAATATTATCAATCTTGTGTTTTCACCAAAAATGTCAAAATTTTCGAAATTCTGAAAACTGGAAAATGTTTCAGAGTTCAGAAAATTTTTATATTTTTGGCGATTACACCAAGTCTATAGCCTTGAACGGCTCAATATGGAAATTTTGTATTTACAACGGAAGTTTTGCAATATAAACCCGAGACTCACCCTCTATACTTAATATTTGCAGCTTTCAGAATTTTTACATTTTTGGTGAAAACACTAACTTGCAATACTCATTATACAAATTTTGTATTTACACCGAATTTTTTCATTGGAAATCCAGGACACGCCCTCTAGACTTAATTTTTCATTTAAAAGAATTTTTAAAATTTAGATTTTTTGGTGTTTTTGCCAAGACTATATCCTTGGAGTATACACAAAGGGAAAATTTTGAACTTACACCGGTTTTTCTGCATGAGAAATCCAGGACACGTTCTATATATATATATATAATTTTGTAGTCTTCAAAATGTTGATGGTTTTTATATTTCTTCTAAAAACACCTGAATACTCAATATGGATATTTTGTATGTAGACAGGATTTTTTGCATAAGAATTGTAGGACACGCAGTTTTCAAAATTTAAAAAATTTAGCATTTTTGTTGTAAACACCAAGAGAATAGCATTGGAATATTCAATTGGGAAATTTTGGATTTAGACCTGATATCCTGCATTCGAAATCCTGGATACACCGTCTGGATTTAAATTTTGCAGTTTTCAAAATTGCAACATTTATTGTGAAAAGTTCAAGATTATAGGCTTGGAATACTCAATGTGGAAATTTTGGATTTAGACCGGATTTTTTGCATTATAAATCCTTGACTCAACCTCCAGATTCATTTTTGCAGTTTCGAAATTTCAAAAATATAAACATTTTTGTTAAAACACAAAGACTAGCCTTGTAATACACAGTATGGAAATTTAGGATGTAGACCGAAGTTGCATTACAAATCCCGGACACACCCTTCACAATTTATTTTTTGCAGTTTGAATATCAAACATTTTTTGGTGAAAACACCAAGACTATAGACTTGGAATATTCTAATTGGAAATTTTGGAACTAGACCGGATTTTTTTAATTACAAATCCTGGACAAGTTTCAGACCATTTTTTCTCTATCTTCAGCTGGTACAGATTGATCTTTAATTTGTCGGCCCTGATGTCAACTCCTACTCCCTCCTTTTGTGGTTCAAAGAACTTGTATAATAAATCTCTCTCCCCTGGAGTTTCAAAACTCTTGATTCTTTCCTTGTTCCTCCGGATGTAAATCTTTTCCAAATGGACAGTTTACCTATATCTTCCAACCATTCTAACAATTACATCGACCCTATGTTCCTCCAACCAAATGTGACCAGCTATTGAAGATTTTTCTATTTCTCCCTCTTTTAAATCTATGTTTAATAATTGTTTAGAAACAACAAATAAAGTTAACAAAATTAGAATGTATATATATATATATATATATATATATATATATGTTATAATTAAATGTTTAACATTGAGCAATGCAAGCTTAATATGGCATGATAAGAAAAATAAATGCCTGGATGGGATTCGAACCCGGAACTCTGAGTCCGTACCTCAGCGTGTTATCCATTACACCACCAGGCGAATCCAATTCAAACACTTATTTTTCTTACATATGTATTATATTTTCCATTATTACTAGATGTCGCGAGAACTCAGTCTTCACTGCCATCTAGCAGCTGACTATAACAAGCAAGCAAATTAAAGAGAATATTTTTACTTTATAGCAGTGACGCTTTATCGATGTTATAATTAAATGTTTAACATTGAGCAATGCAAGCTTAAAATATTCTCTTTAATTTGCTTGTTATAGTCAGCTACTAGATGGCAGTGAAGACCGAGTTCTCGCGACATCTAGTAATAATGGAAAATATAATACATATATAAGAAAAATAAAGTGTTTGGATTGGATTCGCGTGGTGGTGTAATGGATAACACGCTGAGGTACAGACTCAGAGTTCCGGGTTCGAATCCCGTCCAGGCATTTATTTTTCTTATCATGCCATATATATATATATACAGGGTGTATAAATAAGGATGGCGCAAACTTACATGGTGGAAAGTACACGATAATAGAAGCAACAAGGTCCCAGTAAACATGGGTCCGCAAACGAGCCCTTTGCGAGATAATTACGAATGTATGGTTACAAGCCGCCACTGACTTCATTGTAAACATCGTCCTAGTTAGTACAAATTAATTTGAATTTAGACTTTACTGTTAAATTTTCATCTCATTTAGTGGACATTTCACAGTTCGCTTCACTTGTGTTCGAAGTGTCTTCCTTGCATCTGGATGCAATACTGTGCTCGTCTCTGCAATGAATGTCGAATTCTTTCGAAAACCCCTGGATTATTTCTGAATTCTTGACAAGCATGTACAACTCTCTGCTCCAGTTCTTCAACCGTGTTAACGGGTGTGCTGTACACTTGGCTTTTGAGGTCACCCCAGACACAAAAATCCAAAGGATTTAGATCAGTTGCTCTTGGAGGCCAAGATACAGATCCGCCTCGACCTATCCATCTTTGGCCGTATCTGCGCGTTAGATGCCGTCTCACAGCAGCAGCAGCAGCAAAATGTGCCATCATGCATGTACCACAAACTCCGACGTTGCTGAAGGGGAACATCCTCAAGCAATCCTGGAAGATGACGCCGGAGAAACCTAAGTATCTCCGTCCATTAAGTTTTCGTGGAAGAATGTGTGGCCCAATGAGATGATCACCTAGTACCCCTAACCACACATTCAGTGAGAAACGGTGCTGATGTGGTGACTCATGAACAGCATGTGGGTTTATTTCACATCAAAAATATGTATTATGATAATTAAAAACACCATCGCATGTGAATCCTGCTTCGTCTGTAAATAAAATGTTACATGCAAAACGAGGGTTGACTACAGTCTGTTGTTGCATTAACTGACAAAACATCACTCTAGGAACAAAGTCCACATCATTGAGACATTGAACTCATTGGAGGTGGTAAGGGTTCAGTAAATTGCACTGTAAAATTCTCCATACACTACTATGGCTTAATACAGGCACTTGTGTGGCAATTCTTCTCATCGAGGTTCCTGCAGAGAGCTGTACTGCTTCCAACATCATATCGTCAACCTCAGGCATAATGCGAGCAGGCCTACCTACTGCTCCGCCATGTGCAAAATCCCGATTTTCTCTCAGGTGCTGATGGATCCTTGTAAGTGTATGACTTTCGGGGTGTCTTTGATCAGGATATGTTTCTTGATACAAGCATGCAGCCTCCCGTGCATTGCCATTAGCCCTACCGTACATGAAATGCATATCCGCACACTCTTCTTTACTGTAAGGTTCTATTGTAACTACAACACAGCACAAGTGGCACTCCTCAGACGAGACTGATACCTTTTGAGATTGTGTACTGTATCCATCCTGTACGTTCTGCTTGTATGGTTTGATTACAACTCCACCTCTCGGCAATGTTCAGTTTTGTAAACAAAGAACATAGGACGGCTTCAAGTGCACAAGGAGTAAACCATACAATGTTACAAACAATGACTTCAGTGGCGGCTTGTAACCATACATTCGTAATTATCTCTCAAACGGCTCGTTTGCAGACCCATGACATTGTTGCTTCTATTATTGTGTATTTTCAACCATGTAAGTTTGCACCACCCTTTTTGATACACCCTGTATATAAAGAAATTAAATAAATAATAAAAGAAATGTGAGATAATAACAATGGAAATATGATTAATGAATATAATACTTGAATAGTCATTAATTAAAATTAATCTAAATAACCAAAAATATGACAACATACATTCCATACCAAATATACTGTAGTTCATCCATTCTGGAACAGAGTTGTTTTTCACAGTTTTAACTTCAAAACAAAAATATAACCATAAAGACCTTAGGGCCTGACTTTAGGATTCTAAGTCATCCAAACCCATAGTTGAATACTGTTAACAATTAATGCCTTTCGAGGTGACACGTAAACTTTTCATAGGTCTTGTGCATCATTATGCCACTTAAGAAAGGAGGGAGAGGAAATAGGAAGTATGGGCACAGAAGAGTAAACATATCACAGAGTAAACCATAGGTGTAACATAAAAAAGAAAAAAAAAGAATGTACACACAGTTCAAACCATTTATTTGCAATTTGAAAATTTACATATAATTCATAAGAGAATGCTTAGATTAGTAATAAGACCAGTAAAAACAACCAATATAAAATCATGGGAATGTTCACAGATAATCATCATGGCCAAATAGTAAAAGCAAATGGCAATATAGAATTAGGTATATATTCAAAACTCAACCAGTATGTCTCTGTAGGATGTAAGAATACAGCAAACTCCCAATTATCTGTGTTAATTGGGACCAGGATACGCACGGAAAATCGAAAAACACAGATAATCCAATTAAGTTATTCGGCACCGTGGAAGTTGATCAGAAATGTATTTACCCACTTTAACACTACTTAAATGCAACAAATATTCATAAAATGTTATATTAAATGTATTTAGATGTGAGTCATAATTATCATTATTTTATTTTACTCGTAAATATGAAAAAAAAAAAAAGAGGGACTATTTCCTGTTATGACCACTCTGGTTACGACAGTTATTAAAATGGCCACCATAACCAGCGACAACTATACTAGTGACAACCGATATCCACACTAGGGTTATGACTTTTTGGACTTTTGTGAAATAAAATATATCCTTGACGATTTTTATTATTAATTTAACACTTCTCATAAGTAGTGTTAAATTCCCAATAAATGTCTTAACTAAGAAGCCGCCATTTGAAAAGATAGAAGCTATGGTTTCAAGCATTTGGCGCGAGGGAATTACAACGTACATAAGAGAAAAATTTGCGTCTAGATCGTAACTCGCCTCGGTAGCTCAGTTGGTAGAGCACTTGACCCGGAAAGCCAAGGGTCCCGGGTTCGAGTCCCGGTCTAGGCGAAAATTTTTCTCTTCAAATATAAAATATATCCTGTATAATGAATGGGTGAACTTTTGCCTACAACCATTGAAAAAGGCCTTCATTTCACTGAGTTTCCAGAAAAGGTCACCCCCAAATCAATATTTAGTTTCACAACATTTCTAAAAATTCTATTAAATCTTCTCAATTAATATATTGTGTAGTTCAAAGTTAAAATTGGGAGACACATTATGAGGTTCTTAATTAATAAATTAATGAGTCATTTTAACATCTTACCTCATATTTCATGTTTTTCAAACACGGTAACTATAGTTTTCAAATGATCTTGTCATTCATTTGAAAACTATAGTTACCGTGTTTGAAAAACATGAAATATGAGGTAAGATGTTAAAATGACTCATTAATTTATTAATATTGTGTAGCATTGGTATATAATGATGTGTAGTGCTCTTACTCACTACACTTTGTATCTATGATTACTAGTGAATGGAAACAATAGCCTGTTTTTATTTACTGGGAATACTTGATGTCACACAAAAAAGTTATAACACCTCTCAGAAAAATAAAGGGACCTGGACAAATAATCTAGTGAGATTTCAGCGGTTACACATAAGAAGATGAAATGTGCCTACAGTAGATTCTTCACTAGGAGAATACTACAAGATGCTTCTTCAACTTCAAATTATTGAAAGGTATCAGTTTCTTGGAGCAGAGATCAATGGAAGAAATGAGAGAGTAAGGAAAACTTCGAAGAAGTTACAAATTTGTGGCAAAATAAACTTAATTCTCCCCATATGTCAAATCAAGTAATACATACAAAGCTCCATAAAGTACTGAAGACTTATGATGAATGTGTAAGGAGGGGAAAGTTTGATACTCTTGACCAGCTTTTTGATATTACAAAAGTAAATGGCCAATGGTAAGACAAAAGATTGTACCAACTATAATTGGAAAGCAAAGGAGAGGTTGGTTACTCAACAAGTAAAAAGTAGCACGAAAGGAGACAAATCACCCTTCAAAGAGGCAGAAATTACTTACAGAATAAATTTCAAAAAGTGTTCTTGTCAGACTGTAAAAAAAAAAAAAAAAAAAAGAGAGAGAGAGAGAGCAGAAAAGGGTGTTGCTATACCTCAATTCATCAGTTGTCAGCATCACATTCTGGACAGAATACTACGTTTAGTGATGGATCAACAACTTGCTGAGAATAACAAGCCTCCAAACATTGAATACCCATTTGTATCTAAATTGGTGAACGAGTATGAGGGGCTAAAATCACAATTTGTGAATGGAAAAGAAGAGGCCTTGACTCTGCCAGGTAAAATAAAGCTATTATTATTATTATCCTAGATAAATCGGGGTAGAGTGATGACATGATATTCCTGTACCATCTAACATGTGTGATTATATTCTTTGAAGAAAAAAAAGACACTTTCTATTCATTAGGTTCCAGAAAATTCCAAACATTAGTAATGCAAAATGGAATTCAAGAGCTATTCTTGCTCTAGTTGTATTTGTACTTACGCTTACTACAAGAGTTGCTTTGAAAAAAGTGTGCAGATTTATTTCATTTGACTGGACAGACTATTGGTTTAGTAATCAGATGTACAACATGAATGACTTCAAGAACGAGTCAAACATATTAAAGCATTTTAAAAAAGCACTGCACTCATTGGAAAATCATTGGAAGAAGGAGCCATCTGCATTAAGTAAACTAAAATGTAATCTGTGCGCCAAACGTTCAATTAAAGTCATGCAAGAATTATTTGCTTCGTGCAGAAATAAAGACAAACTGCATCTCTGATTCTTTCTAAGCAATCAACAATATATAGAATGATTGTACATGTGGTTGAACATTTTTATCTTTGTATGAATTACAGTATATATTGTATGTTTCAAAATAATCAGCCAGTAGTGAAATATGAATTTTGGTTTCAGGGTGACAATTTTTAAAGGAGTATTAAAATGACTTGTGGATCCTTCATCAGATTAAGATACAGGAATGTGAGGCGAAAAAGTTATAGCCCTAATCCACACGTATAACCAGCGATAACAAATAATCAACAATTTCCACACTAGTAACCACCGATGACCGATATCCACACTTATAACCAGTGATGACAAATAATCACCGATGACCACACTACTAACCAGCGATAAACCCACTGCCACAGCATATCCATGGTTTCAATCTGTAGCAACAAACGTGGGTTATCTCTGCAACAAACTTTGTGACTCCACAATGGAAATTTCCGAAATTGTATTGAATTCAAATGTTGGTTGGTACTGTTAAATGCATCAGGGGAGGGGGTTGTGAGTGAAGGTTACTCTATTTGCTAGTTTCTAAGTGCAGTTCACAGCAGCACGTTTAAAAATAGAGAATTTTTTTCATAACAATACAAAATACATAGACAGAATGAATGAAGATAGATATCCAAAACAAATAACAAAATACAAACCTAAAGGCACCCAAGATGTGAGCAGACCTAGAAAGAGATGGGCTGAAGTCAGAACGGGTCAACAGACCTAATCCATGAATGCAGATGATGATGAACAATACAAAATACAGTAAAAAGAGTCATGCCTGGATAATCGGGAGTTTGCTGTACAGCATTTGATTGAGAAATAAAAGCAGCAGCAGTTGCATCCTCATACTTTGTCTAACATATTCACCAAAGCAATCGACTTAGTAGATTCAAACGTAGCAATCTAATCAATTGCCTCCAAACACACAATGGAAAATTAAACCACATCAGTCTTGCCTCACATTCATTGCACCAATATATCAATTCTTTTCTTGTACCTTTTTTGGCACTCACAACACACAGTTTCTGTGATTTTGCCTTCTTTCCTGTTGCAGGAATTCTCTCGGATAAATGACGATTTATCAGTCTTTTGGGGGGCGGCCATATATATTGGTTGTGGGATGGCAGGTCCTATTTTTTCCACAAGTCCTTGAATAAGCAGCAGTCTGAATTTAAGGGAGTCCAGTTTCAAATTTTATTTTTTTGATTTATAGATGATAAAACCATTGTGAATTGCTACATTTAAAAGTCTTTTAAAAATGTACATACCATTTTGTACTTCTTTTTCTTTCTAATAAGTAGGGTTGAAGAATTTGATCCTTGAGGTCAACCCCCCCCATATTTATATTATAATCACACTACAACTGGCTTCAATTCCACAGCTTTCTTCTTGTTTGTGGTCTGATGCATTTCTTGGCTGTGGTATGTTAAGATCACTGTCACCCATTTTTTATCTTTCCATACTAATACGGAAACATCACTGGAATGTTGGGCAAAATGTTCTCCTTTTTAATTTTTTTTCCCCCTTACTAACGGAACAAAGTTTCTATTGTCTCTGAGAGTGTCGACACAGTCAGTGTTTTTTGATTTTAGAAATCTGGCAAGTTCAGGGGAATTATAAAAATTGTCCATCCAAATAGTGTGTCCATGGCCCAGAAGACTCTCTGCCAATTTTATAACTATTGCAGCTGTTTTGTTTGTATTTTATTCACATACACAGACAAGTTTCATTTCCTGGCCAGTGTAAAACAATGAATAGTTCTAGATTCACACAATTTGTATGTTTTAATACAATTTGGCAGTTTTAAGTGATTCATCAATTACAATATCTTTAATTGGAAGGTAAAGAGATTGGAATTTATTATTTAAATATTCAATGATAGGGAAAATTTTGAATAGTTTTGAAGGGCCTTGGAAATCCACTTGTTTTGTGTTGTCATTGAAATGAATAAATTTCATTATCTATTCAAGCCTTTCCAAAGGAATTACCTCACTAAAAAAATGGTGTAAAAATTAAATGTTTCTTAGAATAGTTAGATCTTATTGTGAATTTCTGTACAATTCCCATTAGCATGAAAATAGCCAAAACAACATACATTTCACTTATTGCTGTGTCCTTCCATTGTCTGAGTCTAGAATGGAAAGTGAACGGTCCCATCGATTTTGACATTGATTGTTGAGCATATATATTTGTTTCTTCAACAATAATATTCAATTACATATAATCAAATATTTCCTCGAATATAGTAACAATGTCCCCAGAAACATCAAACTGTGGACCACTGATGTCACAGAAAGCCTCTCGTATTGAATTAAACATGTCCATATTTTGCCATACAAAATCTGTGGCCACTCCTCCTAGCCCATTAGTAATCAAAAACATGTGTCAGTGTCTGTATATCTCCCTTGTCAACACAGCTGACGTCACTAGCACTTATATCGTGAGGAGGTTGTGTATAAGTAGGTGCAAACAAACTATCCTCACTATCTGATATAGATGCTAAATCACTATGTTTATCATCTCATCTAAAATTTTATCGACAAACTTAAAAGTTTCCTCTTCTGACAACACTTGGTTTCCTGCACATGCATGAGCCATGGTTACACAAAGACTGTGATAATTGTTTTAAAAGAGAAGTCTGTGACCACACAATGTGACACTTTACAGTTATTTATTCCTTTTTTCAAAAATAAGGCACAGGGTAAGTTCAGAAGAGAGTCTGGCTGAAAAAAAAAAAGTATTTCCTTTCACTAACAAGTAGCCAACTCATTCCACAAATTATGTCGTAACATAAAGGGAAATGTTTTCTTAACACAGTGACAAAAAATAAGTTCTCCAACATGTAAAACAAACTTGTTATAGGCTTTGGAAATCATAGATGTACCATGCGTGTTCACACGGCAATCATGCAGTTGGAGGTTTAAAAATCCTGATGTTCTAACACGGTGTTCTGCATCTGCGTTAGGAACAAGTATTTAAATCTTCACGCTGACGGGTTAAGAAGACTTTTATGATGGTGATGGAATTACTAATCTTTACAGTGCTACGAACGGGTATATGCGTTGGCAAAGAAAATGCTTGCCATGCTATGGGTGTGTATATCCATTCTCAACTTCAAACGCCTGCTAGTTATATAATACGTATTGCATTGCTTTCAAACTAAGCAGGCATATACTGCCATCTCTTAGGAACCTAAATAAACTTTTTCCATATTTCTCCCTGCATTGAGCAAGGAGGGTTTTAAAGGCTGGAAAAATCTCAGCAGTGAAAAGGTTAATACTGTACTATTATTATTGTTGTAAAAAATATTATTATGATGTTATATGTAAATCTATACACTCAGATTGATTGATAAATTTTTTGAAGAGAAACATTTTTTGTCTGAATTGGAAATTGAACCCAAGTGAGAAAAATTTCTGTTTGAATAGGTAAACATGGTCAATGGTCAATACATTGGTTCATAATTTATAGCAAATTTGAGTTCCTGAGTAATTTGCCTGAAATATTGAAATGTGCTAGAAAATTACAAGACCATTAAAAAGATGATTTAGAAGAATTTTTGAGTCATGAGATTATTCATTTTAAAGCATACATTAAGAACAATGAAATAAAAGCATCTTCCTTAAGCAAATTTTATAGACTCTTGTTTGAAAACCACATTCAAGAACTGTTTCCAAATTCAGAAATTGCTTTACATATTTTTGTTGACTGCTGCAATCAACTGTTTGGCTGAGTGCTCTTTCTCACTCCTCAAAAGACTCAAGAATAATTTATGATCGTCTATGTCACAAGATTGAGTCAACAATCTTGCTATCCTCCATGAATTCTGACATTACACAGCAACTAGACTATGAAGATATGATCGACATATTTGGAAAAATAGAAAGCACACCGTAAACCACTCGCTGCCTGACTTGAGTTTGATGAGTTCAATATGCATCTAACTTTTTTAGGAATTAATCACTATGAGGTTTAATTTTCACCAATATGGATCTGTTTAAATTGATTTTTTTAGGAATTAGCACTATGAGATATTATTTATTTAAGTAAAATTTTATCACCTCACCTCAAATTTTCTTCTTCTTAGACTAGTCTCAGATCCTTCTTTGGTTCTATCATCAGTAATTTCAGGATTATTGTTATGTCGCCTTGCCGAGCTTGGCTCTTGCTCCCTCTGTTGGTAAACTGAAGAACCTCGATATCAAATCATTTTCCCTGGGAATTTCAAAGTTCATTAATTTCTCCTTTCCATTTTTTTAATGTAGATTTTTTCCCAAACCATGAATTCTTTGAAGTTTTTCTATATATTTTATTAAAGGTGGCTCTTCAAGGCGACACAAGAACAGTTGTGAAAATACTAATGATGGAATCAAAGAAGGATCCAAAACTAGCCCAAGAAGAAGAATATAAGGTGAGGTGATAAAATTTTATTTAAAAAAAAAAAGCATCTATTTAAGATTAAATTAAAATACTTCATACCTCACCTCATATCCAGTCTTCTAATTATACTGCAGTTTCAAAGCCTTGGCAGCTTCATCTTCAGTAATATCTCATCGACTGATGTTATGTTCTTCTGATTGTCATAACATCTGAAGATGAAGCTGCCAAGGCTTTGAAACTGCAGTATAATTAGAAGACTGGATATGAGGTGAGGTATGAAGTATTTTAATTTAATCTTAAATTAAACCTCATAGTGATTTTTTCAATGCTTCTGTTTATTTATTTATCATTATTATTATTAAGTTTATGGAATGTTTATTGTATGTTACTTGGTGGTACATTCATGTGGAAATAGGGGGGGGGGCAAAAATATTTTCTTCATAGGGGTGCTAAGAAGCTAAATTTGCCCCTGATTACATTGAATCACTTCATGTACATAGGGTCTCAGTCTATGTTTTCACAATTAAAGGGTTTCATTCAGATTTCACTGTTGTAATTATAACAGAAATATATGAGTAGTATTCAAGGTAAAGTATATAGGAGATGCAGAACATATTAATACAAAAATCTCAATTCATAAAAATGGACTGAGGCCTTTCCTACATGAAACAATACATTAATATCTTAAATTTTAATTTCAATACAAACTAAATAAAACATATCTTTACATAGTGAATCCAAACTAAACTAAATTCACACAGATGATTTTTAATATGCTAAAACGCATCTTAAGCTGCAAAACACATAACGTCGCAGCTATCATAAGATGCCACACAAAAGACATCTCCTCTTGGTGTAAGAAATCTTCCTCCAACCAAAAGACAGTCTTGCTCTTGGATTGAGAACTTAAGTGTCACCTAAAACAAAAATTGTTAATGTGGTGAACATACAAATCCAATCTTTTCTTGTATTAAATTAATTATATTAGTAAACTATACTGAATAGCATACTTTAATATAATTATTTGTGTGCGTTTCATTTCTGTATATTCCAAAATAATAATAAGATAGAATTTGGAACATACAGACAGAAAGTAAAACACACACAGAGATAATTGTATTAAAGTGTCAGGATTTAATCATGTTATATTTGAAGAGAATGGATCACCAAAGGAACACTATTATCAGAGGAAAACTTGGAGTAACAAGTTTAAATGAAGATATACAAAGATACCAACAAGAATGGAAAAATCATCTGAGGAGAATGGCAAGAAATAGACTTCCAAAATTGGCATTCCAATATACCCCAACTGGACATAGGGACCAAGGAAGACCAAAACATCGGTGGAAAGATCAAGACCATCTTCGCTAGGTTTACCGTACAGGCCACATGGCCTAAAACGAATTTGTTCATGATGATGATATTTGAAGAGAAAAAGGTTTCGCCTAGACCAAGACTTGAACACGGGACCTTTGGCTTGCCGGGTAAAATGCTCTACCAATTGAGCTACTGAGGCGTGTTGCGATCTAGATGCAAACTTTTCTCTTATATATGTTGTAATTCCCTCGCACCAAATGCTTTGAAACCTTTCCTTCTATCTTTGCAAATGGCGGCTTCTTAGTTAAGAAGACATTTATTGGGAATTTAACACTACTTTATAAAGCCAGTAGGGCTTCTATTAATGTTTTTATTATTGATTTAACACTTCTCACTGAAGGATAAATTATATTTGAAGAGAAAAAAAACTGGCTTTATAAAGTAGTGTAAAATTCCCAACAAATGTCTTCTTAACTAAGAAGCCGGCCTTTGCAAAAATAGAAGCAAAGGTTTCAAAGCATTTGGCACGAGGGAATTATAACGTATATAAGAGAAAAATTTGCATCTAGATTGCAACTCACTTCGGTAACTCAGTTGGTAGAGCATTTGGCCCGGCAAGCCAAAGGTCCCGGGTTCGAGTCTCGGTCTAGGCAAAAAATTTTTCTTTTTCAAATATAATTTATCTTTCAGTGAGAAGTGTTAAATCAATAATAAAAACATTAATAGAAGCCCTAGTGGCTTTATAAAGTAGTGTTAAATTCCCAATAAATGTCTTCTTAACTAAGAAGCCACCATTTGCAAAATTAGAAGCAAAGGTTTCAAAGCATTTGGCACGAGGGAATTACAACGTATATAAGAGAAAAATTTGCATCTAGATTGCAACTTACCTCGGTAACTCAGTTGGTAGAGCATTTGGCCCAGCAAGCCAAAGGTCCCGGGTTCGAGTCTCGGTCTAGGTGAAAAATTTTTCTCTTCAAATATAATTTATCCTTCAGTGAGAAGTGTTAAATCAATAATAAAAACTTCAATCACATTGCTCACAAAGAGGCAGTTTTCAAAAGTCTGACACACAGATTAATAAACATATCCTTGAACAGAGAGAATTATGATAAAGAAAGAGAATACATAATTAATGTAGCAATAGAGAATGAGTTTGAAGAAAGCATAATACACAGGAAAATAAATAAGCTTAAAAGATAAAAATTAATCAATGAAAGTACACTTCAAAAAGAAAAAAATATAAAATTCAAGATATTTTTAATTGAAGCATCTAAGTTTTAAAAAGTTCAATATAATATTGGCACCAAAAAAATGACTTTAGCCTCAACAGAATAATCAAATCCAACAAAAATTATAAACCTCACATATAGTAAAAAACAAAAAGTAACTTTAAAACCAGAGTGAAGAACATCTGAGAAATGTAATAAATGAGAAAGTAGAAAAATTTGCAGTAGCTGCTCATGCTTGGTCAGAAAAAACAACAAACTGAAACAAACGCTAAATTAATAAAACATATAGAGAAACTTAAAGAACTCAAGATTTGGAAGGAAAATAACTACATTGAAAAAAAAAAAAAAAAATTAATGAATTATATTATTTTTAGTCTGGACATCTTACCTCAATATTAATGTTGATTTGTTCTTGGACATGTTTCAAAACAATTCTGTTTTATCGTTAGCTTTCCCAGACTGGTTTTATTTATGTTGCACAACCTGGATGTCGATGTCAGCTCCATCCTGTGGTTGGCCAAAGAACCTCCAAACAAGGTCACCCTCCATCGGAATATCAAAATTCATAAATCTGTTTCCATTCTTCTGAATATAAATTTTTTCCCAAATAGTCAGCTCTTTTGTATTTTCTAACTGTTTTAATAATTTAGTGTCTGAATTTATATTATGTTTTTCAGACCAAACATGAGCAGCAACTGCAGATTTTTCAATTTCTCCATTTTTTAATATTTCTTATGTGTTCTTTGGTTCTAATTTTTAGGTTTCTTTTTGTTTTCCCTATATATATCTTTTCACAACCCATGCATTCAATTTGATATATTCCTGACTTTATATTTTTATCAGTTTTTTCATTTTTGTTGGTTTTTATTAGTTTATTTAAACTGTAGTTATTTTTTGGTGCTAATTTAATATTAAACTTCTCAAATATATTTTGAAATTTATTATGTACCCAAGGGTGATATGTGAATTTCCTATATTTTTTCATAGGTGGTTCTTCTTTTTCAAGATTACTTCTGTTTATCATTTTTTGTTTTTTATACTTTTCTATCCTTTTATGTACCATTTTTTTCATCAAACCCATTTTCTCTTGCTACTTTGATTATGTGTTTTTTTCTCATGTTTGAAATCTTCTTCGTTTAAGGGTAAGTTTACCAATCTATGAGTTAAACTATTAAATGCTGCTAATTTATGTCCAATTGGATTGAACCCTGTTGATTTTATAAAATTTTCCGTATGAGTTTCTTTCCTATGAATCCCGAATTCAATTTTTCTTTTTTCTTCGTTTCTGACCAATTTAAGATCCAAAAAAGGTATTTGTTTATTGTCTTCTGTTTCTTTTGTGAATTTAATAGTTTTAGGGAGTAGATATGTTGATGATATAATTTGTATTGTTAAAGAAAAACATGTAGAAGATTCCCTAAAACTATTAAATTTACAGAGTACAAACATTAAATTCACAAAAGAAATAGAAGACAATAAACAAATACCTTTTTTGGATCTTAAATTGGTCAGAAACGAAGAAAAAGAAAGAAAAAAGAAAAATTGAATTCGGGATTCATAGGAAAGAAACTCATACGGAAAATTTTATAAAATCAACAGGGTTCAATCCAATTGGACATAAATTAGCAGCATTTAATAGTTTAACTCATAGATTGGTAAACTTACCCTTAAACGAAGAAGATTTCAAACATGAGAAAAAACACCATAATCAAAGTAGCAAGAGAAAATGGGTTTGATGAAAAAATGGTACATAAAAGGATAGAAAAGTGTAAAAAAACAAAAAATGATAAACAGAAGTAAATCTTGAAAAAGAAGAACCACCTATGAAAAAATATAGGAAATTCACATATCACCCTTGGGTACATAATAAATTTCAAAATATATTTGAGAAGTTTAATATTAAATTAGCACCAAAAAATAACTACAGTTTAAATAAACTAATAAAAACCAACAAAAATGAAAAAAACTGATAAAAATATAAAGTCAGGAATATATCAAATTGAATGCATGGGTTTGTAAAAAGATATATATAGGGAAAACAAAAAGAAACCTAAAAATTAGAACCAAAGAACACATAAGAAATATTAAAAAATGGAGAAATTGAAAAATCTGCAGTTGCTGCTCATGTTTGGTCTGAAAAACATAATATAAATTCAGACACTAAATTATTAAAACAGTCAGAAAATACAAAGAGAGCTGACTATTTGGGAAAAAATTTATATTCAGAAAAACAGAAACAGCGTTATGAATTTTGATATTCCGATGGAGGGTGACCTTGTTTGGAGGTTTCTTTGGCCAACCACAGGATGGAGCTGACATCGACATCCAGGTTGTACAACATAATGCAACATAAATAAAACCAGTCTGGGAAGCAAAATGACGATAAAACAGAAATTGTTTTGAAACATGTCCAAGAACAAAATCAACATTAATATTGAGGTAAGAGTGTCCAGACTAAAAACAATATAATTAAAATAACCTCAAAATATAACTTTCTAAAATTAAATATTAGATATTAATGAATTTTGAAATTCCTGGGAATGTGATTTGATTTTTGAGGATAAAAGAAACTGTGCATCACCAAGACAGAACAATGATCGAGAAAATACTGAAGATGGAATAAATTATTCTGAAACTGATCTAAAAATAAGACAAAATATGAGGTGAGGTGAAATTTTATTATATTAAATGATTAATACCTCATAGTGTTTACTTCCTACTAAGTTAAAAAAATATATATTATTAATACTGTATTTAAAACTAAAATTAAAAACCTATATTTCCCTTATATTATTCTTACTGAATATGGTGACTCAGATAATAATAATAATATAATAATAATAATAATAATAATATAATAATATAATGAATGATAATAATAATAACAACAATAATAATAACAACCTAAATTTCTGAATCCTTTGAAATTAAGACAGGAGCAAGACAAGGAGGACTTTCTCCACTACTCTTCAATTGTGTTTTTGATAAAGTAATACAAGAATGGCGTAAACAGAAAACAATTTTTAAATGTAATCAACCAATCATATTGGGAAGAGAAAAATTGAAGATTGATTGCCTAGCATATGTTGATGATCTAGCAATCTTAACCCATGACGTTTTTGTAACAGCACAAAAAACAGATTGAATTATTAAATGACATTGCAGAGAAAGTTGGTCTGCAGATTTCTTTTGAAAAAACAGAATATATTTCAATGCAAATAAACAAGCACCAAAATACCTAGAAACCAAATATGGAAAAAATTAAACGAGTTTCACAATTAAATATCTTGGTGAAATAATTCAGGAAAATGGAATTGAAACTAAAGCCAATAAAAGTAGATGCCAAAAAATGGAAACAGCATTTCGGCTTACTCACAACACTTATATAAAAAAATGCATATCTTACATACAAAATTATGACACTATAAAACTGTAATTAAACCAGAGTGCCTCTATGGAGCAGAAACATTAATTTGAACAGAAAAAAGATATTCGAAAATATAGTGAAAAAAGAGTGCAAAATTGTAAGAAAGTTTTTATAGGTCCACAAGTCAATAGGTGAAGCATTTTGAGCTCAGAAAGGAAATAAAAAATATATAGCCTACAGATATTCATAGTGATATTAGAAAACGAAGGTTAAAATTTTATGGGCCAGTATTAAACGAATGAACTCAAATAGGCTTATAAAACAGACAATGGAATTCTACGAACACAGAAGTAAAGCTCCAGTAGATACTATGAAGTGGATTGATGAAGTCAAAAAGGACTTAAAATTGGCAGGAATTACTAAAGAAGATATCCCAAACAGAGATATATTTAGAATTAAAGTGAATAAGTGGCAAGTTCACAAGAGGACAAACCGAAGAAAAAAACTGGAACAACTTGGACAGATGATAGAAAACAAGCTCATAGCAAAAGAATGAAAGAAATTTGGGCTCAAAGGAAATACCTCTAAATACTTTGCATAGTCCTACATGGGCTCATCTGCAATAATAATAATAATAATAATAATAATAAACCCGTAAGCTTTCCAACTAACAAAAGATATATACAACATAAAAATCTCTTTCATGGGGATCCAAAATTACACATTACAAGGCAGTGATCAAACCATAAGCACTGTATGCAGCAGATACACTAACCATGAATTTCATAGGCCAAATGGTGAAACTTGAGCCTAAAGGAAAGGAACATTTTAAGGAAAAAATATAGGACCAAAATTTCAAGATAATAAAATAATATACATCAAGAATGAAACTCTCTATAAAAACAAAATAAATCAATTGAAAAACTTTCAGATACTATGCAAAAAAAGGAGAGAATAAATTTTTATGGTCATCCTTCTCAAGAAAGAAATCTAACAGATTAACCTAACAAATCTTTGATTTTTTCCCATAACCCACAAAACAAAACCCATCTGGTTTAAAGAAACTGAAGAGGACCCAATAGAATTAAAGATGACAGAAAATGCACTAATCAAACAAACAGCTAAAGTAATTAATTAATTAATTAATTAATTAAGAATTTTGTCTGTACATTCTTACCTCTTATGGTTGTTTTTGTCGAACATATGTTTCAAGACTTCTGAACCCCATCGTCGGCGAATACACAGAGTCTGCAATTACTGACGATGGGGCTCAGAAGTCTTGAAACATATGTTCGACAAAAACAACCATCAGAGTCTGTAATCACTGACGATGGGGCTCAGAAGTCTTGATACAAATGTTCAACAAAAACAACCATAAGAGGTAAGAATGTACAGACAAAATGTCTTAATTATTAAACAAACCTCTTAATTACTTATTTTAGGGATTCACACTATGAGGTATATGCCAATGGAAGGAGCAAAGGACGGCTATTCAAGACGACAGAACAATGGTCGTGATGATACTGAGAATGGAACAGAAACTATGTTCCAAAACTAGTTTATAGTTAAAGAAGAAGAATAATATGAGGTGAGTGATAAAAAAACTTACCTAAACTTCTTAATGTTACTTCCTATTGTATTTAAAAAAAAGCTAAATTAATTATTCAAGATGAAAACATGCGCCGGGGAGCGGATTGGGCCAACAGGCCCATACCTTGAAGATGATGATGAAAACATAAGATTCCAAGATAAATCTAAAGAAAAATCCAAAACCTATTATTTTGGAAGAAGAGAAGGAAAAAAAAAGAAAAGATTAGAAAGAATGAAAAAATATTGGGCACTAAGAAAGGAACAAGACACACAAAAATGATTGAGCCAACGTACCCAAAAAAGAAAAGAGGGTGAAAAAAAAAACAACAAAAAAGCGCATAAGTACACTGGGTGGCAATAGAAATTCACAACAACAACAATAATAATAATAATTACTATTATTATATTTAATAAAAATAATGCTTTATTTAAGCTGGAGGTGTTAAGGCCATAAGGCCTTCACAATAAATCTAGCAAATTCAATATTACATTAGCACCAATAAACAAATTCAGCCTGGGTAATCATCTAACAAATAAGAAAATTCAACTCCAGATAGTAAAACATCTGAAATTTACCAAATTAGTTGAAATGACTGGAATGAAGTATACATAGGAAAAACTAAAAGAAATTTAGATAATTTTATGAAAGAACACTTTAGAAATATTAATAAATAATAGTTTAAAAAACAAAACAACACACTTTATTAGAAAACCAAACTAAAAATTGAAAAATAATTTTAATTTCCAACACGCTTGGAATAAAATTAAATTTCAACAAAAAAAAAATCATCTCCAACACATCTAGAATAAAACTAGAGTTATCTACTAAAAAATAATTTTATCATCAAAAGCATGGGGTCCTTTTTATGGTTTTTACGTTTTCTTCTTAGAGACTTTACTTTTACCAATATCTGTTTATTATCAAATATATTAATTGATATAGAGCACCACACGCTTTGGTGGTAAAATTATCTTTTTTGTAGATAACTCTAGTTTAATTCTAGATGTGTTGGAGATGATTTTTTTGTTGACCTCATTAACTTTATCCCAAGCGTGTTGGAAATTAAAATTATTTTTCATTTTTTAGTTCGGTTTTCTAATAAAGTGTGTTGTTTTAGTTTTTTAAACTATTATTTATTTTTTATTTTTTAGTTTGGTTTTCTAAAAATGTAAATATTTTTAAATTCGATACTATTGTAGTATGAGCTAAAAGTAATACTCTTGTAAAAAAAATCCTCTGGGCCGGATTTGAACCAGTAACCTATGGATTACTGAAATTATATACCACTACAGTCCACCACTCTACCAACTGAGCTACCAGAGGATATAATATTAATTTCTTACAACGATGGACTAAAAAGTTGATAAGTCCGCAACCTATTACACGTTATATATTATTTACAAAATATTGTATTGTCATTGGTCCTTTACAAGTATACAAAGTTTCAAGTTGATCCAATGTTTTTAAGTGGGTGAAAATTGTGTTGAAAGATTTCGTTACATAGATAGAAACAGGTCAAGCTAATATAAAGTGTGTAAAAATGGTGGAATTGAAAAATCGGCAAATGCAGCTCATAGTTTTATTTTTAGATAATCACATAAATGGAAAAGGAATTAAACTATTATAACATTTAGAGAATCCTACAGAACTAACAGTTTGGGAAAAGACATGCATCCAAAAAAAAACATGTAATGAATTTTGAAGTACCCAGCAAACAAGATATGATCTCATAGTTCATTCAATCTGCATCAGATGGCAGCTGGAATGTTTAAAAAGTTGAAGTTTAGCGGATGATGGAGGGGATGTCTCCAAAACTAATCTTGGTGAAAATTAGGCCTACATATACTTTTTTGAGATGAGGTGTAAATACATCCAATTCTATTACGTAAATTGATAATTTGCCTCAGTGTTACTTCCCATAGTACATAAAAAAAATACACATGCTTAGTTGTGTTTACAAATTATAAGTTATCAGCAAACAGTGCTTATCTCAGTAAACATGATTAATTTTCTCAATTTTTGGGCCAAAAAGAGATGAACAGACAGCTGAATGGAGAAAACTACACAATAGTGAGCTACATTATTTTTATATATATATATATATATGAAGCCAGATATAATAAGAACAGTTAAGTCTTGTTAACTGTGATGGGCAGAACATATGGTACGTATGGGGGATGAAAGAGGTACATGGAAGCTTCTTGTAGGAAAATCAGAGGGAAAATGCCCAGTTGGTAGACCAAGAATGAGGTGGGAGAATAACATTATTCATTATTTGAGGAAAGTAGTTATACAGGAGATGATTGGAAAACATTTGCACAGGATAGGGATGTATGGAGAACTTATGTCCATGCAGCCATGAACCTATGGGTTCGATAGAGCCAGTTAGTTAGTTATATCTCTCTGAATGCTTATATTTATACTACTGCAGTTCTGCGTGTTTCTACATGCAAAGATATTTCGAAATAGCAAATATAATTTACCTTGCCGTTGTCTTCAGAGATTTTCCACACTTTAGCAAATGAGTCTTCAGAAACAGAAAGGAAAAGACCAGTTTCTGGAGCTATGTCAATTGCTGTTACCCATCTTGCATGTCCAGCTATTTCAGAAAACAAGGCTCAGTGTCACAATGTTAAAATATACGGATGTGACCAGACCCATAAGCACACAAGATATAATCTCTCCAAAGCTTCATGCTTGAACAAGGGTAACTGAAAATATTAAAAAATATGTTTAACTTTCATATATGATACAAAAAACTGTGAATTCTAAACAAAAATTCAACAAATTCCTATCAATTGAAGATGATGCCAGTCTCAATCTTAACTTACAAAATACTATTGAAATATATTTTTTATTTGATGTTATTTGATATAATATAATTTGACCTTCAATGAGAAATGTTAAATTTATAACAAAACATACTATTAAAATGCCTAAAAAAAGAATTAACCTAATTTTAATGAACATTAGTCAACATATTCTTATTTCATTGAATGAATGAGTAAATTCTTATCTTACCTCATATTTCAAGTTTTTTTTTAAACATGGGAACTGCAGTTTTCAAGAGGAGTCCCTCTCATCCTCAGCCGACATTATGACTACCAGATTTTCGTTGGAATCTTCATCTATAACATCATCTGGTGTTGATTTGATGAACTTTGAGATCAGGTCCTGTTCGTCAGGAATTTCAAAATCCATGGATCTAAATTTGTTCTTCTGAATATGTATCTTTTCCCAAACTGTCAATTCCAAAGGTTTTAAAAGTTTAGCCTCTTTTCCATTTTTATCAATTTTAATATTTCTAAAGTATTCTTTGTATGAGTGTCAAATTCCTTTTGTTTTTTCCTATGTATACTTTATTGCAGTCTTTACAACTAATTTGATAAATTCCAGATTTTTTCAATCTTATTGGTTATTAAGGGCCGCATGCAAATACATTAGTCTCTACTCAAATTACTTCCAATCACTGGTGAGCTGACTCACCGTGAGCAATTGCTGAGATCGAATTAACGGCCGACTTACCGGTCATGCATGAAAGTCGACGTTTTCGTAATATTGGCAACGAATTACCCAGAATTCTCAGCGATAAAACCACTTCCGCTATTTTCATCCGCTATAGAGGAAAGCATTTACGCTTGCATCCCGCAAATAATACCGTATACAACGACGTCTGCATCACACAATATTACGCCTATTCTCCTGTTCTTCCAGTTGAATTCTTTGGTAGACTATCAAATTCCTCTTCTCCGCATATACCGAAAACATGATCGAAGTCTTCAAGGTCTGACATCTTGGATAAAGCTGCAAAGGTTTCAAACTACATCGGTTACCATCGGTTCCCTTCGGGATTCTCACGATAAGTTCCTATCTTGAGCTATGGTCCTAAGTTACCTAGTCAGGTAGCTTACAATTATTATCGCATGAACAGATTTCTGAGTAAGCAAAATGTATTAGGATAAAACTTTCTCAGCAGAGAACACCTTTTACGGTCTAATGCGTTTATAAATTCGACCCTAAGAGATTACCAAGGCTAAATTTATTTATCGGTGCCAATGTAATATTGAATTTCTTGAAAATTGTTTTCCTTCTTTTGAATCAGATTGCAGGGTGGTGTATTCTTTCATGCCTTTTTGTTATCTTAATTTCTTTAATTTATTTATAATTTCCTTTCCAAAGCCATCTAAATTAGCTATGTCCAAAATGTGATTGTATTCTTTCTCAAAATCTTCATTTAGTGGAACATTTAATAATCTATATATTAAACTGTCGAAAATTGCAATGTTTATGTGTGATATGATTTTAAATCTGAAGACTTTATATAATTATCTGTTTGAGTATCCTTCCTGTAAAAATATTGAATTTGATTCTTTGTTGTTGTTCATTCCTTATTATGTACAGTCCAAAAACAGGATTTGGTTATTATAATCCAATAGTAAATTTTACAGATTCATCTTGAAGAATGAGTAATTCCAATGCATCTTCAATATATTTAGAATTTATCATTCACATATCTATACCAACATTTAAAAATCCAGCTATTGCAGTACATAGTTTGCTGGAAAGTCATAAAATTGAAAAAGAGAATACTTACTTTTAAAACATTTGTAAAAACCTTTAGAATTGACAGTTTGGGAAAAGATATATATTCAGAAGAACAAATTTAAATCCATGAATTTGAAATTTTGAAATATGAAAAATCAAAGTTCATCAAATCAGCACCAAATGACAACGTTATAGATGAAGGTTCAAATGAAAATATGGTAGTCATAATATCGGCTGAGAATGAGAGGGACTCTTCTTGAAAACTGCAGTTCCCGTGTTTAAAAAAACATGAAATATGAAGTAAGATAAGAATTCATTAAATTCATTCATTGAATTAAGACCTCATAACATTATTTCCCATATTTAACTTATGAATATTTTTATTTATTCATTCAAGGAATATCATACCAAAATAAAGTGAAAGAAGAATCACTCAATTATTATAATTGCTATTTTATTTTATTTTTTTCTCTGACAACCAAATATTAATACTAAATAATTAAATTTATAAAAGTGAATGCAGATGCAATATTTTAAGAAGAATGACTATCAAATACTGTGCCTCATGCATGTGCTATGTGAAATTTCATAGTGCTATACCCAAAGGAAATAACATGAAATGCATATTTGTGCGAGTGTGTGTTTATTGTGTGAATAAATCGAACATAATTTATGATTTACATAAGTGAGTGTTGGAAATAACTTTTTACATCTCACCTTATAAAAACTCCATGATTCTCAAAGAACTAGTTTTTCTGAATCCATCAGTTCTATTCCTCAGCCAAAACTCCTGACTGCTGAACTTCCGCCATCACCACCAACTTTACAACTGCAATCTGGTGCCAGTTTGATGAACTTTGAGACCAAATCTTGCTCACCGGGAACTTCAAAATTAAAGAATCTATATTTGTTCTACTGAATGTATAACTTTTTCCAAACTGTTCATTTTAAAGGTATCTCTCAATGTTTCAAAAGTTTAGTTTATTTTCCAGTTTTGTGATCCTCTAGCAAACTATGAGCTGCAATTGCCAATTTTCAATTTCACCATTTTTTATATACCTAAAGAGTTATTTTGTACCAGTGACTAAATTCCTTTTAGTTTCTCCTATGTATACTTCATTACAGTCATTGCAACTAATTTGAAAAATTCCACATTTTTTTTATTATCTGGGATATTAATCTTTTTTATTAGTTATTAGAAGATTTTTTTTCCTGGCATGACAGGCCTAGAAGGCCCTTAGCCTATCATCCGTCTGCTGGCCTCACATCCACATGTATCAATCACAGAGGTAGATGATCATCAGCCAGTGTAGGGGTGACATGTGGTCAGCATGTCAAGTCTCCCAGCCATTATAGCTGGTTTTCTCAACCTGGAACTGCTACTTATTGTAGCTACCAAATACCTTACGATGCTGGGTGGGCACCGGTCCCATACTGGTCGAAATACCATGAGAAAATTTCTTCCCCCGTGGAGACTCGAACCAGCACAAGTCCCGTAGCTCTGCGCCCAGGTTTCCTGCCTTAACTACTCGGCTATGGCATGGTACTATTAGAAAATTACCGAGGCTAAATTTGTTTATTGGTGCTAATGTAATATTGAATTTGATAACTAACTTTTCAAATTTTCTGTATGTTTCTGGATGGTAAATACTTCTCGTGAATTGTTATTCTTTCTTGAAGTCAGATTGATAGAGTGGCATATTCTTTTAATATTTTTTGTTGTTTGGATTCCTCTAACTTATTTTGTTGAAATCTTCATCTATAACGTTGCCATCTAGTGTTGATCTGATGAATCTTGAGATCTCAAGTCCCATTCAATGGGTATTCCAAAATTCATGGATCTAAATTTGTTCTTCTGAATATATATCTTTTCCCAAACTGTCAATTCCAAAAGTTTTTCCAAATGTTTTAAAAGTTTAGCCTCTTTTTCAAGTTTATGACTCCAACAAACTATGTGCTGCAATAGCTGATTTTTCAAATTCACCATTTTTAATATTTCTAAAATGTTCTTGTGTGTGAGTGTCCAAATTACTTTTTGTTTATACTTTATTGCAATAAAATATACATAGAAAAAACAAAAAGTAATTTGGACACTCGCACAAAAGAACATTTTAGAAATATTAAAAACGGTGAAATTGAAAAATCAGCTATTGCCGCAAATAGTTTGCTGGAGAGTCAAAAAAATTGAAAAAGATACATATTCAGAAGAACAAATTTAGATCCATGAATTTTGAAATTCCAGATGAACAGGATCTGATCTCAAAGTTCATCAAATCAACACCAGATAGCAACATTACAGATGAAGATTCCAACGAAAATCTGGTAGTCATATCAGCTGAGGATGAGAGGGACTCCTCTTGAAAACTGTAGTTCCCATGTTTAAAGAAACAAAGTATGAGGTAAGATAAGAAGTGACTCATTCATTCACTGAATAAACCCTTTGTGGGCAAAAACCCATATATTCCATTCCCTCGCGGACAGAAACCCATACATGGGTAGGAAAAATACATCCTACTTAGCCGGCAGTTCTGGTCTACGTAGTTTCATAAATTTTCACGAGATGGCAGGAGAATGTTCTTTATACCACTGTGAGTGGGGAATCCCCTTTTAAATTTAGTTAGGAATATTTTCTTGTGAGGTAATCAGTGGAGTTCTTGGTAGTGCATCATTACATATTACGGTGGTTCATTCATAACATATTTAACCTGTTTTTATTTCAGTAAAATAGCAAAAACAAAGCTGAAAACAAGTGAGGAAATAGAACAAGCAGTGAATGAAAGTGGTAGTGAAGTTTCAGAATTGTCATTTAGTGACAGTGAAGGAGATTCTTACGAAATATCGTCAAGTAGTGAAAGTGAATGCGAGAGTGGCATAAGTGATACCACTGACAATAGTGCACCTAGCTGAGTAGAGACGAGAAACTTAAATCCCGGTCCAACTTCTAATATACCAAGATATAAAATTCAGCAGGGCCAGTATTATCATCTCATTTTAAACAGGATACAAAATACAGTGAAATATTTTCCTTTTTTTTTGACAATGAAATTTTTGACAAAATAACGAAGGAAACCTGCATTCAAGGGGAAACAAAGAAGCAAAAATCAACACCCTTGACTAAAAGAGCTAGAATTGCATCATGGTCTCCCCCAAAAGTTTCCTACATAAAAGCATTTTTTGGGATGGTGATAAACATGTGGCTTCACCCCACCCCTGATATCAAAGACTACTTTTCCAGAAGCCAAATTTCCCTTTTTTGGTAATTTTTTCCTAGAGACGAATTTCTCCTCTTGTTTTGGGACATTTTGCCCATGCTGAAGATAACAAAAAGTTAGCTAAAGAGGAATTGATACAGGGTATGATGGAAAAAATAAGGCACAAGTTCTCTCTTCTACTCACCAGAACCTTCCATATCTGTCAATGAAAGCTCAATCAGCTTAAAGGGGAAAGTGAAACTCAAACTCTACAATCCAAATAAACCAGCAAAACTTGGAATGAAAGTGTTTTCCCTCTCAGACAGTTCCAATGCGTACCTGTATAATTTCCAGTCCTATATGGGAAAAACTCAATCAGATTCTGATCTCCTCAAAACCACCAAAGCTGTCAAGGACTTGACCTTATCCCTTCTAACAGATCCACCTCAAGGTTTCAATATTTATACTGACAGGCACTATACTTCACCTGAATTAGCAAAAGAATTATGGAAGATGAATATGGTCACAACAGGTACAGTCCTGAGCAATAGAAAAAATATGCCAGATTTCCTAAAGCCAAATAAAATAAAAAAGATGAAAAAAGAGGGATGTAATTAGTTTTAGAAAAGAAGAAAAATCTGGCTCTTCCATGGAGAGATAAAAGAACTGTAACTCTTCAGGATACTTATCATAAAGGGGACAAAAATGAAATGACAGCAGTACCTTCGAAGTATCGTAATCAACCAGCAACAATGAAACCAAATTTAGTTCTGGACTACACCATGCACATGGGCAGACTTGATAAGAGAGATAATTATATTGCACAGTACCAGTTTTGTAGACACATTCATAAATGGTATAGGAAAATGTTTTTTTGTGTCTTGGAGGTCTCTATTGTAAATTCGTATTTGTTGTACATCATGAACCTAAAAAAATACAATAAGACCCCTCTGTCACGCAAATAAATACAGAAAAGCACTTGTCACATCTCTGGTTTCTGAATTCATGAGTACTCGTAAAAACCCCAGTAAGTCTGGTAAGGGTCACACATCACAAGGCCCGACATTGCAAGATTAGATGGCTTATGGTGAAATTAAATGTTTCTTACCTCTCCTCATATAAATTTTCTAAGTTGATCGCGATTTCGAGAATATAACTGTCTCATCATCAGAACTTAGTTGGCGACTGGTGTTCTGTCGATCAGAAGAAACTCTTCTTCTTCCCTCTATTGATGGACCGATGAACCTCTGGATCAGGTCAAAATTTGCAGGAATTTCAAAGTTCATAAGTTTTCCTTTGTTTTTCTGAATGTGGATCTTTTCCCAAACCATGAGTTCCTTTTGTTTGTCTATTTGTTTAATTAGACTGGCTTTTGATTCAATTAAATGTTTTTCGGACCAAGCATGAGAAGCTACTGCTGACTTTTCCACTTCTCCATTTTTGATGTTTCTAAGATGTTCTTTCACCCTTGTTTTCAAATTTCTTTTTGTTTTTCCAATATAAATTTTGTCACAATCCCTGCATTTGATCTGATAAATTCCTGATTTGTTTTCATTTTCACATTCTTTCATTTTTATTAGTTTTAATTATAATGCAGGGATTGTGACAAAATTTATATTGGAAAAACGAAAAGAAATTTGAAAACAAGGGTGAAAGAACATATTATAGAAACATCAAATGGAGAAGTGGAAAAGTCAGCAGTAGCTTCTCATGCTTGGTCCGAAAACATTTAATTGAATCAAAAGCCAGTCTAATTAAACAAATAGACAAACAAGGAACTCATGGTTTGGGAAAAGATCCACATTCAGAAAAACAAAGGAAAACTTATGAACTTCAAAAATTCCCGCAAATTTTGACCTGATCCAGAGGTTCATCGGTTCATCAATAGAGGGAAGAAGAAGAAGAGTTTCTTCTGATCGACAGAACACCAGTCGCCAACAAAGTTCTGAGGATGAGACAGTTATAGTCTCGAAATCGCAATCAACTTAGAAAATTTATAAGAGGAGAGGTAAGAAACATTTAATTTCACCATAAATTAAACCTCATAGTGATTAATTCCTATAAAAGTTAATTATTAGATGGCTTACTACATTTCATGGGAAAAACACCAAAAGGTTCTTGGGCAAATCCCTGTGTTGTATGCTGAACAAAAAGTGAGAAAAAAAAAAGACAATTTATTTCTGTGAAACTTGTGTGTCAAAACCTGCTCTACAACCAGACACGTGTTTCAAAATTTATCATATAGAGGAGAATTTTTAGGAACAAAACAAACTCGCCGATCTTTCTTTACATCATTCACAAAAAATAAAAAACTATCAATAGGCCTACAACAGTTATGAAAAACTCTTCCTTAACTAGGTGCACTATTTACATTATTATTATTATTATTATTACCGGTACTATTAATTCATATTGCTATTATTATGAGTATTTTGTGAAGGAAATTTTCAAACAGCTACTTATACAGAGTGATTAAAAAGTGTACAGTTAAATAGGCCAGTGAGACTTATGCCACTTTTGCAGTGACATTATTTACATAAAATAATAAAATGTAATTTTGAAGCTCATCAATGACGGATACCAACAAAAAAAAAAGGTATATTTTTTATAAGTAAATGCAAATTTAAATAGCATTTATTAACATTTGTATGAAATTAATTATTTTCAAAATTTACCTTTTGCCCTAGCCTAAAAAAGTCATCATCCGAGAAGGGTTAAGAACCTCATAATGTTATTTCCCATATTTAACTATGAATAGCTAGATTAAATGGCTTTGTAAGGAGGTGATAATAAATAAGTTAAAGGAAAATAAATGACAAGAAAGTTTAAAAGAATACACCACCCTATAATCTGAAAAAAAAAAATCAAGAAAATTACTTACCACCCTGAAACACACAGAAAATAATAATAAAAAAAATTAATTCAATATTACATTAGCACCGAAAAACAAATTTAGCCTGAGTATAAAAGTTCAATCTTCTAATAACTAATAAAAAAGTTGACACCCCAGATAGTAAAAAATCTAGAATTATCAAATTATTGGTCCTGGGTTCAAACACCTGGTCTAAACATATATTTTTTCTCTCTTCAAATATACATTTATCAAATTGGTTGCAATGAATGCAATAAAGTATACATAGGAAAAACAAAAAAGAATTTAGACACCTGGTACAAAAGGACACTTTAAAAATATAAAAAATGGTGAAATTGAAAAAACAGCAATTGCAGCTCATAGTTTGCTAGAGAATTCCAAAATTGGAGAAGAAACTAAACTTTTGAACCATTTAGAGAAGCTTTTGATAACAGTTTGAGAAAATATTTATATTCAGAAGAACAAATATAGACCCAAGATTTTTGAAGTTTCCAGCAAACAAGATTTGGTCTCGAAGTTCATCAAACCGGCACTAGATGACAGTTGTAAATTTGGTGGCGATGGCACAAGTTCAACAATTGGAGTTTTGGCTGAGGATAGAAGCATGGCTTCAGAAACCAGACTTGTGAGAATCATGGAGTTTTATGACGTGAGATGTAAAAAGTTATTTCTGCCTCACTTATATAGTACAAACTACCTCATAGTGTTAACTGCCATTGTAAATTTTTATTAGAATTTATTATATACCTTATAAACAAATTATTAATCTATAGAATTAAAACCAGAGTAAATTTTCAAAACGCAATTTTAAAATTTAGTTAAATACAATTTAAATAAAGGAGAGAAAATATTAAATTAATGTTGGGAAGTAAACGATATGAGGTATAATCATTGAAATTCATTGGAGAACATTTTTGACAACTCATCTCATAAATTTCATGTTTTTCATGATACTGCAGTTTCGTGAAAACATGAAATTTATGAGGTGAGTTGTCAAAAAATGTTCTATGATGAATTTCAAAGGAAGAAAACTTTGATATCACCATTAATGAAATTTAGCAAGTTCAAAAGATAAATTTAAATTGTAATTCATAAAGATTTACACAATATTTACTTTAAAACAGTAGACGTCCAATATCTATTTTAAGATTATTCCAACATACAGATGAATTTTTTAAATTAAAATTAATCAAATATTAAAATAATAATTTTTGTTTTTTTTCTTCAAATTTCACATTTAAAAAAATCTACATTGACAAAATGAAATTTTATTACATTTCATATTATGATAGATTTAAGGTAATGCCAGTATTTTATTCTAAACTTGATAGAAAATAACACCTTAATATAATTTATTAAGTTAATGAATTGGAAATACATAACTCTCTCGTCATATTTTGTTTTCTCATCAGGAACATATTTCAGCAAACATTTGGCCATTCATAACTAGAATTTGAATGTATGTGTTAATTGAACTCTAAGGAATTATTTAATTGTTACAGGACATCACCAACAAACTTTTAGGAATGATACGTCATACAGATACAGAGTTGATAATTTTTGCATATTCCGAAGAAATGAAGCTATTGATTTTATTCTTATGAAAATATATTTTTAAAATTTTTACATATCATCACCGATCCTATCTAGCAGACATCGAAAATGACCATGACCAAAATTTATATTAACACTCTAGTGGCTGCAGTTTATATTTCATTATAACCAAACTTAACACACAGATTTAATAAAAAAAATTAAGGTGTGTTCATTAACCAGCAAAATTAGGTCATTAGGTATATGAGCTCACCTGAAACAAAAATAAAAAATCACTCTAGAGGATGCAATTTTTTATTTTCACATCAAAACTCAGTATATGCTATTAAAATAAATAGAGGAAGGTATTCTCCAAAATTCAAATAAATTGAATCATTAGAAGGTAAGGTTTACCTGAAACCCTAAATTTAAAATTGACCAGCCCCGCCATGTTTGTACATCATACAATTTTAATTAACCTTTAAATTAGCATATGTTATAAGATAAATTAGTATAATTTATTTATTATTTTTAATAAGTAATGGAAAAATGAATGGTAGATATTATTTAAATCTATGTCAAATTATGCAACAATATGTAAATAGGTGTCTACCGTTGCAGTCTCGAGGTAGCATGCTGCCTTGTCACACAGTGGGCCTGGGTTCGATTCCCGGTTCGGACAGGCTCCTGGGTGAGGTTTTTTCGGGGTTTTCCTCACCTGAAAGACATATGTCAAGAAGCTAAGGGAATAACGGTCCCCGAAAATCATCTGGCCATAATCATCATCATCCTTCATCGGTGTGGAAAGCAACAGGAAGCTACCACACATACAATTCCCTAGTAAAGCTGCAAAGCATAGCATGATAATGCTATGATTGCAGTGAAAGACCTGCCCTCGGGCAGAATTACTGTGGATGTGGATGTAAATAAGTAATAACTTACAGTTACGCATAAATTGTTTTCTCTGCAGTGCAACACTTTTAAATATGCTGACATCAGAAAGTGAGTTTCTTCTATTTAACAAAGACTATAAACTAGCAAAATTAGACAATACATTTGATATATTGAGGAATTTGTTTAGTTTACGCAGTTCCTGCATGATAGACATTTATTAAGGAACAAAACTCCCAAACATATCGTTTAGAAGTTCTTTGCTTTGGTCAAGGTGCTTGAACATAAGGTTTGGAAATTGAATAAAAACAATGATACACAAAATACAATTTATTAAAATTGCATTGAAAGACATGTTCTGACGTTTACAATGTGCATTCAAACAGTTTACACTGTGCCTTATTACATGATTGATACCTTCGCAGCAATGAACATCCCAGCAAGTCTGGAATTGGGAGTTTTCAAGAACTGTAGACAGGGTGCTTCATTTTATCTTGCTGGGCTGCAGAAGGGCTACGGTCTTTCACAGGGAGGAGACCCTTTAATTCCTTCCATTGAAAGCTTGAAGGAACCGACCTGGACAGAAGTTTAGTATCCAATCCCTCACCTTCTTGCGGTGCAACTATTAGTAATCATGTTTATGCATGATGAATGAAAGGGAAGGGCTTACTCACCCATAAGCATTGATCAGCTTGGTGAGCTTTTGACCACCAAATTGGAATTTCTTCTTTTTCCTGTACCAATTCCCATTTTCACTTTCCTATCCAGTCTTCCTTGACGGACCTGTTGTATTCTTCGACACTGATGGTATTAGAGTATTCGAGGCCTAGGGGTTCACTTCTCTTTCTTTCCTATACCTACATTCTCTCTTTAGGTGGCCAAATGTGGTGCCTACTAAACGGTTATAAGAAGTTTATGTACTATATATATATATATATATATATATATATTGGAGTGCGAGATGGCAAATGATTATTGTCAAGTGCTCGACATTAGATACAAACCAACCATTTTATTTTGCTGACAGAATTACAGATCCGACCACAAGAATACCAACAATTTCAGCCCAGATGTTAATGGAAAACCTTTGCTAGTAATTTTGAACAGGAATACCATATAGGTTGTCATAGTCCCAGATGTGACTTTTCCTGCTAAAAAATAACTGTCATGCATAAAGTAGGTCTCATCTATGAATAACACATGTGGGGAAGACAGCATCATTAGCACTGCTATGTAGAAACCATCTTACTAATTGAATATTATAAGCAAGATCTCATAGTCCTTCTGAAGGTGGTACACATGTAGATTGTATTCTGCAGTATCCTCCAAATGGACAGGTGACTTATGCCCGTAGCATGAGCCACAGCAAATGTGTAGGTTAAAGATCCCTGACTAAATCTCTCGTCTAAGTCATCCTCAAACTCTAGTACACTCCTTCCACTACTTAACATGTCGAGAAAGTAGTTTCACATTTCTCAAAGGCATTGATGAGTTCCAACAAAAGTATGTGTTGTAGATTCTCCTGTTAGAATATTCTTGCTTGTAAAAGCAACAATCTCTCTTCCATTTCCCCTAGCCTTACCATAACACATTGCCATGCCAGTCAGTTCAGAGAGCTAGTAGTCCATGTTTATTGATATAAATTGATCACTTTCAGACTCTTACTTTAGAACTTTTTTTTTCGAAAAATGAAGAGGGGAGGAAAGAATAATAATTTATAAATGACCCTTCGCAAGAACAAACTGAAGTACTGTAAGGCAGAGTGAAGATACATGATGCAGGGTGTGATGCAACAGACATTTTGACCAATCCATAGAAATCATAAATGATGTGTTTGGGAGTATATGTTCCTTAACAAACACTGATTCTCTCTGTATGGCCTATCATTTCCAAATGTTTGCCGGAGAGATCCTATAACACCCTGCAAAAAAATAATAGGTAGCAATGACAATATTAGATGATAATTACTGAAACTGAATCAGGACTGTTCATCTCATCTCATCTCATAAGAAGTTTTCATCTGATATGTTTTGTAGACCATTGTCCCATTCTTAACTATCCAAAAATAATTACAACTAGGAAATTAGAAATTTAGTAGAATAACGATTTATATAAATATCAAAAGTTTATTCAATTTTTAAAAAGTTCTTAATATTATATCGCTTTACATGTGTATAGGCCACATTTTTTTACCTAAAATATAAGTTTCAAAATTAGGGGTGTGGCTTATACATGAAATAACTAGATAACTGGTACATATCACGATGTTTCTGCACTATTGATGTACGTTGCCGAATTACAAGGTCATGACGTGTTATGAATCGCCTTGCCCAGCCGTAACTTGCCTTAAATTCATTGCACGGGATTTCCATATTCTAGGCTATTTTAAGGCCTTTGATCTGAAAATCCATCTGCCCTTGTTTTCCGTACGTAAACCACGAGAACTCTTTCTATTTAACTTTAACAGGAATTAATCACTACGAGGTTTAATTTATGCTAAAATCAAATGTTTCCTACCTCTCCTCATATAAAATCTACTAAGAAGATCGCAATTTCGAGACCATAATGGTCTCATCTTCAGTACAATCTTGGTTGACTGATGTTATGTCGATCGGAAGAAACTCTTCTTCTTCCCTCTGTTGGTGAACCGATGAACCTCTGGATAAGGTCAGGATTTGCGGGAATTTCGAAGTTCATAAGTTTTCCTTTGTTTTTCTGAATGTGGATTTTTTCCAAAACTGTGAGTTCCTTTTGTTTATCTATTTGTTTAATTAGACTGGCTTTTGATTCAATTAAATGCTCATGCTTGGTCCGAAAAACATTTAATTGAATCAAAAGCCAGTCTAATTAAACAAATAGGTAAACAAAAGGAACTCACAGTTTGGGAAAAAATCCACATTCAGAAAAACAAAGGAAAACTTATGAACTTCGAAATTCCCGCAAATCCTGACCTTATCCAGAGGTTCATCGGTCCACCAACAGAGGAGAGAAGAAGAGTTTCTTTCAATCGATATAACATCAGTTGCCAAGATTGTACTGAAGATGAGACCGTTATGGTCTCGAAATCACGATCTACTTAGAAGATTTATATGAGGAGAGATAGGAAACATTTGATTTTACCATGAACTCTTTCTAACTGTGGATATTTCACTTTCTTTCCACGGAAAGATTGTCAATATTGTGATACGTTTTCAAGTGCATGTTTTGTTTGGATCCACCGTAGCACATTATTTCGTCCACATCAAACTTTCTTCCTGCTGTCCTATTTCTATTTTCTGCTGCATAGCGTACAACTTGTAGCTTGAACTTGGAGGTATAACTTGCTCTGCACCGACTCATGTTTACACACAGTGAACAGGAATGACAATGAATACCGAACCTACCAACTGACTGTCCCTTTTACCCTTGTGTTAATGGCTGAGCTGCAGCCCAAATGTACCATTACATAGCCGGCAACAGAAGCTTTAGAATTTACAACATTTCCAGATTTAAAAATCCTGTAGACCTATTTCTGTCTTTTGCACTGCTTCTTAGCAAAAATATAAAACAAATATTTCTTCAGAATTAAATTAATGTTTTTGTTACCTCACCTCATATCTTTTTTTTTCTAGACTGCAGTTTCGGAGCTATATCTCCATCATCAGTAGCCTCTCGTCGACTGGTGTTATGTCGTTTCTTGGCGGTTTTCTTCTTCCTTCTATCAGTGGACCAAATGAAACCTATGGATCAAGTCAAAATTGCGGGAGTTTTTTTTGGATGTGAATTTTTTCCCAGACCGAGAGTTCTTTCTGTTTATCTGTGTGTTTGATTAGGCTAGCTTTGTTATAGATTAAATGTTTTTCAGACCAAGCATCGGCTGCTACAGCTGACTTGTCCACTTCACCCTTTTTGACATTTCTAAGATGTTCTTTCAATCTAGTTTTTACTTTTTTTTTTTCCCTATATAGATTTTGACACAATCTTTACATTTTATCTGATATATTCCTGATTTGTTTTCTTCTTCAATTTTTTAAATTTTTGTTGGTTTTAATTATCTTGTTTAGGCTGTAATTCTTTGGAGCCAATAGTATGTTAAACTTTTTAAAAATTTTCTGGAACTTGTGGTGTTTTAAAGAATGGTAAGTGAATTTTTTAAAATTTTATGTTCTCTTCTGTTTGTTTTTTAAGTGTGCTTTCATTGATTAATGTTTGCCTTTTAAACTTGTTTATTTTCTTGTGTACCATGTTTTCTTCATAACCATTTTCTATTGCCACTTTAATTATGTATTCTTTTTCTTCTTCATATTTCTCTCTGCTCAGGGATACAGTGAAAGTTAAATAAATATTTTTTCCCTAATTTATTATTGCAAAAACTTGGATGCGGCCTATACAAGCGTAAATACAGTTATAGATAAATTAAAGCCAGATTTTAGAAAAATGTTTTGAATCATTTGAAAATTGTGAACTCAATGTATAATGTACATAATATAGTGAACAAAATATATGTCACCACTCATTGATTCTTTAATCTATGGTTAGTCTAGAAAGATAAATTATTATTCTATTGTGTACATATTTGTGTCTTCTAATAGTATATATCCATAGAAAATAAAACCATAAAAGAGAGATTGATAATTCCCATATTTCATTAGCATTGTGTGTAAAATAGACTTCCTACAAAATTACAGATGTGGCAAATCAATGTGATTAAAAGTGCAAAACTGATTGTTACACAGAATATTCTGGAAAGGAACTGCAATAATTTTTTGTTTTGTTTTATATATTAGGCCTATATAAATTCATTCAATTCAACATATTTGGGCAATGGTAAAGAGAAAATTTTTTACCATTGATTTCAATAATTTAATTGTGTTCATTAATTTACTTATTTTTATCATAGTAATAGCTTTAGCTTCTCAATATTAATTTAATATTTGGACAATTTTTCTAGTATACTTTCAAATTCTCATATAATATATGAATTATAGTACCTTAGGCAACAAAGTATCTAATATTACAATGGATGGTTCAGTTTTAATTCTATGGAACAGAATAGTGGATTTGTATTTATTTGTGTACATGCTGCCTTAAGATCCATTAAGACTCCTATAAAATAGGTAGCAGGAAATTGATTTCCTATGACTAAAGTTGTTTTATATTTACCTACATGCTTCATATGTCATGGCTAACAAAGGAACTACTAATATCATATTAGAACATATTAAAATTTTCAAGCAGAAGAGACTTCTAGTAAGGAATACATTTACACAAAAAATCAGCTGTGGAATTTAACTGAGTCTTGTATTCAAGCCTTGTTACAAAGCAGCAAGACTGCAGTAGTTGGACATCCTTTATGAGCTGGGCAGTTCCAGTAGTGATAAGTTATGGTGTAGAAGGGACTACTACGCATTTGTTGGAGCCAGCTAGCCATCCTTACAGTTTAACCAAAATGTAATGTTTCAAAGGAGGATAAGAAGGGTGAGCATAGGTGAAACAACCACATGCTACATTATTATTTGTAAAGATTTTGACTCAATTTTCAGCACTAAATCCACAGTTGGTTTTTGGTGGAGTCCTTACTAAATGTCCATTCTGTTAGCAAAAATGCAAGATTTTTCAATATAATCTGAATGATATTTTACTTTTTAAGAATCAGGAAAACAGATCCCTTCATTCACACTCTCATGGGTTTTCAAAGCTCTTGTTCAGGGTACTTTTTACCTTCACTATAGATTTAAAAAACTAAAAAAAATTCACCAGAATGAGATAGTCTGGAACACAAGAACTTTAAGTTTTCGATGTGTGAATTAGCAACATATCATATAGACCATACAAAAATTATATATTTTACAGACCACAGTATTTAGATTTGAAATGTGGAAATTATTAGATACTACAGTTGCTCAGATCCCAACAGGAAAATGAAGTTATTTTATATTGTAATCAATGTTAAAAAAAATATTTTATACTGTTCTTATTTTGAGATGCTTTAACATCTTCAGTCATATTGTATCTAGGCACTTTGCCTACACAAATAAACTGAGTATGTCTATTGTTATTCGTACCTATGTAGGCCCTATTTATTACATATATATATATAGGGGAGCACACCGTAGCATAATGGTTAAGGCACTATGCTACAAGCCGGAAGGTTGAGGGTTTGAGTCCTAGTGGGGTCAGGATTTTGAAACTGACTCAAACCCTCTGGTGGCACTATGGCCCTGGGGTCTACTCAGCCTCTAACGGAAATGAGTACCAGACAGTTGTTCTGGGGGTAATGGTGACCATCACGCAGGGCTGACAACCCAGCTGACATCAAGTGCCGATTGTCCAGAAAAAGTGGGATCCTTAACCTCCTACTACCCCAAGGGCCTCCTGAGGCCTGTAGTAGGATCACTTTTACTTTATATATATATACATACATATCCTCAACTCATGTCCAACTCAGGGTTGGGTCGAGATATGAGATGAGGCCCTTATATTTATAGAGGTCTGTGAACTACAAGGGTGCCAGTCAACCATCCCTGATGCACCATCACAGGGACGGATGAACGAAATAAAACAAAATGGATGAGATGAGTATGGAGAAATGGTGGAGTGAAATTTGTAGCAGGGGAAAACACGAGAAACCCCGAGAAAAAACCTAGCTAAACTCTATTTCGTCCACCACGAAACGTACATGGAGTGACTTGAGACTCGATCTCGGTACCCCAGCAATGAGAGGTTAGTATCTAACTGCTTGCGCTACGGAGCCACCCTTATATATTACATCCATCCATAATAATTCTGCCTGAGGGCAGGTCTTTCACTGCAATCATAGCATTTTCATGCTATGCTTTGCAGATTTACTATATGGTAATTTTCCATTGCTTTCCACACTGGTGAAGGATGATGACGGTAATGATAAAGATGGTGATGATGATGGTCAGATGATTTTTGGGGAACGTTGGGTCCTAAGCTTCCCAACATTTGTCATGCAGGTGAGGAAAAACCCTGAAAAAACCTCACTCAGGAGCCTGTCCTGACTGGGAATCGAACCTGGGACTGTTGCGTGACATGCTACCTCAAGACCACAGCGGTGGACCATTTATTATATATTCACTGAAATTAATTTTTAATTAATTATGAAATGATTCACAGTAATTAAAACATTGTTTTATAGTAGCTGCAGGGATCAACCTAGTTGTCACTTCCCATCAGATATTTGTTCTTATAAGAGCATTTTTATACTTTCTTTGAAAAATGGGCACTTGACTTAAATAATGTCACTCATGAGCAGCTTTGCCCCTACAACAAATAGGAAACTAAATAGCCCCAAGGTCAGTCTGGACACAAATGAGCGAAGTAAGTTTTCCTGCTCTCCTCAAGGAGATTGAATCTGGACCATCCAATTCATTAATACACATCTTGCCACCTGAGCCACCTAGTCCACTGACAGTAAAAATATAACCCAGTAATAAGGAAAATCAAAAAAATAATTTTTGAAGTATTTATTTAAATTAACACTTTCAATCCTGGATAGAGTTTTATTTAAGAAAGAAAATAATGTTGATTAACCTCTGGATATATCTTAAAAGCCTTAACACATTCAGTACTAGGCACTGAGCAGGGCATTTAAACCCACAGGCCAGCCATTTAAATACCCCAGCTACACTTTTCGTGGCACTTCAGAAAATGGACCATTATTCACAAACTATTAGCCCTAGAAAATTCAAATTTTGTACATACCTAAAGGAGATATCCTAGTAGGATTTGATGGTGAAATAACTTGGGAGATTGACATCACATGGTATCGGCGTATCAATTTCAGGAAAGTGGAAGTTCATCTTCACTTTCACTTTGTGAATTTTCTAATTCAGGAATCAGTTCATCATCTGAATCATCATACAAAATATTCACTAATTTTTCTTCAGTGAGATATTTTTCTTTCACCATGGTTTCACTCACGTACAAACAGCATGATGATAAGAATCATATACGACTGCATTGGAGCCTGGAGACAAGTTTGGGTGAACAAATTCCATGTGTTGTTTGTTTTAAAAATAAAAGGGGATTCACCAAGGTTAAACGTGTCAAACGGGAATAGAAAATGTACATTTACATGCCATCTATGATCTCCAAGACATACTAAGCCAACACAATATTTAGGCGCCGAATATAAAAGTCGTTTGTTTGCACCCGCTCTAAAATGAGTTAACTGACCGATGGCCGCATACACGATAGTCTCTTTAAACGCCTTAACTGGTTTACAGTACTGAATGTGTTAATAGACAAGAAGCATGTATCAATTAAAATTTATAATATAATTATTATCCATAAAATATGCATAGCAGATTAAATTTGGTTCTATATATATATTATGAAAGAAAAAGCAAATTCTTAATCAGAATACTCTGAGTAACAAACGATAGAGTTATCAAAACACTTCTACTTGTCAGTAGGTTTTCGCTCACCCAAAAGTAGGAAAGTCAACTACTAATTGTAATTCTTCTTTCAATTTCCACAAACAAACAGCACCAGATTCATCTGCCGTAACCAATAAATTACCATTTTCAAATCCAGTGAGATCTGTTATTGCTTTCTCATGACATTTTTTGCTTTCAGTTAGCTCAATTCCATCAGATTTGTCAACAGCATGAAAAATTCTAATGTACCCAATACTGTTACCTATAATAAGGTAATACAGAACCTCAAAAAATTATTTTTAACTGTAGAGTTTTCTGGTTCTATAAATTAGTAGTATTATTGTATTCAAAAGTTTTAGGGAAAGTTAAAGAATATAATGCAATAAATGTTATAAATAATCAGAAATTTTGTATATAATAATGCCAGTTACTGTAGGTGACAGATAAACACTACAAGTTTTTTATGGTAGTAGCCTTGAAATTATGTAATTTCCATTTGTTGTGATTATATTCAAATCTTAGTTTGTTGTTCCAATTGCTATGATTCTATTTATTGAATTAATACATTGTGACTGAAGTTTCAATGGAAATATTTACTATTCAATAAAAAGTGGAATAAATAAGGTGAGTCTGTAGCAACTTACCTCATAAAAATGGAGTTCTTTTAGGACATGCTTCAAAACCACTTCTGTTTTATCATCAGCTTGTCCAGACTATTGATTTGTAAGTTGTCGGCCCTGGATGTTTACACCTTTTCATCTTTTGGTGGTCCAAAGAACTTGCATATCAAATCCCTCTCCCCAAGAATTTCAAAATTCATGATTACGTCCCTGTTCTTCTGGATGTAGATCATCTCCCAAATGGTGAATTCTTTAGTATTTTCTAACTGTTTTAATAATTTGGTGTTCACATCGATTTTGTATTTTTCTGACCAAATGTGAATTGAAAAGGGAAGATATAGTAGTAGTAGTCTAATGCCCATTAGCTTGGATGTGTTCCATTTACTTTCTTGCTTCCCAATAGAGTCCTGCCAGAATTCTTGTAGGTGACATCTTCAGAGCCTCACAGCTAGCAAGTTGATCTTTGCTTATGATAGTGTTATTGTCTTGGCACAGGATACAATTTGGAGGTGTGCTGCCAGGTAGTCATGGCCTGTTAACAGTCTGAATGTTGCTACTGCTTCATGTCTTGGTTGTTCAGGTATTAAGTTTTTATTCTGTGAGATAGCTGCCCATGGTTTCTCATTACTTTGTGATTTGAAGTGCTCCATCAGTTCTTTCTGGAAGTTTCTTTAAATTATAATTTTTGCAGAATGGTGGGCAGGGATTGATTTGTTTTCTATAAAATTTTGGTGCCCTTTTTTGCTAAAAGATCCACCATTTCATTTCCCCTCTCATTGCGGGATCCATTGGAGCTGGATAATTTTATTTTGTTTGGTCAGTAATCTTATGATCTTTTTTATTTCCAACACTTTTCTGGAGATTGGAGAGTTATATGTTGTTATAGCTTGTAAAGCTGATGTTGAATCACTTAGTACAACTGCTCTCTGAAATGTATTTATTCTGTAGAAGAGTTGTGTTAGTGCTAACTCTATTGCCTGAATTTCTCCATCGAAGTGTGTGCAATTTTTCCCTACTGCACTACTGCAACATAGAAGCTAAACAGTTTTGAGTAAATTCCAGCTCCAGCTCCGTCTTCTATTTCCATTCTGGATCCATCTGTATAGATATGTACCCATTGTGGTTCAGGATATAGACTGTGAATGGTTTCCAATGTGAATTGTTTTAGTTCATCTGGTGTCATTTCACTTTTTAAAACATGTTTGATTAAATTTGTGTTAAAAGCAATATCTATATCTTCCAGAGGTGATACTGGTAAGAGAAGTTTTTCTGGATTTTGGAAGATATCAAAAGAATGAATATGTGTTAACTTATTTGTAGAAGAAGGACAATAAAATAAACTGATTGATATTTAAATCGCCATGTAAATAATCATAACCATGAATAGCTGCAGATGTCATTGCTTTGAGCCTAATAACTATTACAACATGTGGCCCTATCATTCACTCCCAAACGAGATCCAGGCCAAGATGGGGGCGAGTTGAAAGAAGGTAATTCTGAAAACAGTGAAGGTCATGGAGGTCGCCCTCGTCGCTTCGTCCATCGTAACTTCAGAGATGGGCATGGCCCTCCCTGGCAATCACGTAGCCACAATATGAATGACGGAGAAGGCCGTAAGCCCAAAGGAGAGAGACTGTCGTTGCATGCCTCATCAGACTCATGGGCCAAGGACAAAGCATTGTGACATGTTGTAATAACAATGTTTGAATTTCATGGGCAAAGACTACTGTCTTGCACCCTCAGGGGTCCCCATCTAGGGGATATGTGGATGGTGACAACAAGGTGCCCAAGTTGAGCAAAACATTGCTTCCACTTACTTGTGTTTTGCTCCTAACTTTTATCTTTAACTGATCTGGTATTTCTTCCTTTTCTAGTACCAGATCCCACTTTTTACTTTCCTGTCCAGTCTCCCTTGCCTGACCTCTTCTTTTCTTTGATCCTGATGGTAATAAGAGTATTCGAGGCCAAAGGGTTCATTTCTGTCTTTCCTATATCTCTTTCTTTTAACCTTGTGGACACTCACCTTGAATGCCCACATAAGCTGCATGTTAAAATGCAGCCCCATTGCAACTTATAGCATAAATATACAATGGATTTGTGTCATCAGCTACGGCAGGATACATGTAATGAAGAAGAAGAAGAAGAAGAAGAAGAAGACTACTGTCTTGCATTGGTAGAAATAGATTCAAGAGTCACTGATTCTCGAGTCGAAAGACCCAAGCAAATCATTGATGCATTGAGATGCCCATTCCAGAGGCTTCTCCTAGCCTTGTCCCTTACTGTCCAGAAGTTTCCAACCTGGAACACTCTCTATTAGAAAACAAGAAGTTTCCATCCCCCTCCCTACATAATCTATTACTAGAGATGGAAGCGAGTAATTCATGAATTGACAGCGATAGAGTCAATTGTGAATTGACAGCAGTATAGTAAGCAGAGAGAGAGAGAGAGAGAGAGAGAGAGAGAGAGAGAGAGAGAGAGAGAGAACTGTAGTGAATGGACTTATTATAGACTGTAAATAATTGTGTGTGGGATAAACTTTAAATCAAGAGTAATTAATTATTAGTGCAAATTGTGAGTGAACTGTAACTGATAGTTTGTAGAATTAAATAAAGTTATTGTGAAAAGTTACACGATCATCTGTGTGGATTATTTATGCCAAAACAACATGAAGATGACCCTACGGCCATCTATGACAATATTATATATCTGAAAAGGCCAATCTAGTAAATTACTTCAATCCCGATTCAGGTATATATTTTTCTTTAATAGGAAAAATCACTATGAGGTTTAATTCAAGATTTAAATTTAAATTCTTTATACCTCACCTCATATCCAGTCTTCTAATTAGAAGAGGTATAAAGAATTTTAATTCTTCTTCTTCACCTCCTGGTTTAGGCAAGAGTTGCCTGTTCCATCTTCACTAATAGATCTAAGACCATCTCTTCCGTGGACGTCCAACATCTCTTCTTCCTCTTGGAAAATAATGGAAGATTTTATTTGGTAATCTACTTTCTTCCATTCTTTCTACATGTTCTTTCCACTGTATCTTGTTGTTAAATATCTTTTCTTTTATGGAGTAGATCTGCAGTTCTTCACAGATATCCTCGTTTCATATCTGGCCCATTCTAGTGCAGCCTTTTACTCTTCTTAAAAATTTCATCTCGGCAGCTTGGATTTTACTTTCTTGTTTGGTAGTGGTAATACAAGATTCACAGAATTTTAATTTAAACTGTATATTTTTCTCTTCAAATAGCATTTTATTACACTTGCATATTATTACAAATAATGTCAGAAATTTGTGTTGTCATTTTAAATGTAAGACTAAGAAATCTTAAAACCTAACGAACCAAAATTCAACTTAACTAATAACTCATACTACACAAAAGGACAAATGTATGGTTAGGCGAAGTTATTTTTTTTAACTTTGTAAGTTTAAGACGATATGTGTAAATGTGAAATAAAACTCAAATAGCTCCTCCATATCTATCATATCATAAGATTTTGGTAAAGAACTGAGATATGTGCAGTTGAAGAATCTAGTAACCAAATCTAATCTAAAAGTCTACGATAAGATAAAATCAAACGTTTCATACCTCTCCTCATATTAATCTTCTAAGTAGATCGCAATTTCAAGACCATAGCAGTCCCATCTTCAGTACCATTTTGTCGATCGATATAACATCTTCAGTGCCATCTTGATGACTGATGTTATGTCGATCAGAAGAACCACATCTTCTAAGTGGTTCTCTGATTGACATAATATCAGTCATCAAGATGGTACTGAAGGTGGGACCGCTATGGTCTTGAAATCACAATCTACTTAGAAGATTAATATGAGGAGGGTATGAAACATTTGATTTTATCTTAAATTAAACCTCATTTATTCCTATAAAAGTTCAATCTAAATGTCTATCTTAATTTTTCTAAACAAAATCCACAATCTACCCACCAAACTTTAATCCATCTATAGTTTTTGCAAATAATTGTTATCTTTTAATAAAGTAACTAAAATAATTTTTTTTTACTCAGACAAGCTTTGGAATGGATTCCACCTGGGAAAGGGACGAGAGGTCAACATAGATTTAAATGAATGGATGATATAAGAAGAGGTATGAGGGAGATAGGTCTGGAAGAATTGGAATGGAAAAATAAAGAAGAACGGAGAAAGAAGATAAACATTTAAAAAGCATTGGGCACAGGAAAAATACATAAAATAATTTTTAGAGATTATTCATTTGAAAGTAAGAATAAACTCACCTACACATAACTTATCCTTTCCAATGACGGCTAGACCTCGAGCAAAGTTTCCACCTGCATCAGGCACATCTGAACAAGGATGTGAAAATTTACATACTCGTCCATCATGATTAAAAATCTGGACTCCCAAAGACGATGCAACTACAAAAACTTGCTGCTTTCCCAACTTACACCACAATACCTTTGAATGAAAAACAATAAATAAATAAATAAAATAGATCAATGGTAAAGAGAAAAAATCTGCCTGAACCAGACTTGAATCTATAATCTTTTCAACCTATATGAAAAATAATAAATTGAAAAATGACTTTTTCTTTATCCTCAAAGGTGTAGATCCCCTCTTAAATTAACACTTTCCAGAATTGGAGATAGTTTTATTTTAGAAAGAAAAATTAAAGCTTAGATCAGGACTCAAACCCCGGATCTCTGACTCTATCAGTATGCTACTGACACATACAGTCAGAGATCCGGGGTTCAAGTCCAGGTCCGAGCATTAATTTTTCTTTCTAAAATAAAAATAATATACACAAATTTATATATATTTAATATACAGACATTTTTCCCTTTACCATTAAATGAAACAACTTAGTTGTGTATATTAATTCACTTACTTCAATAAGAATAGATAAATGCCTGGACGGGATATATATATACGAGGGCGGATCGGAAAGTAACGCACAATAATTTTTTTTTAAAAAGTTTAATAGTAAAAAAAAAGGAAAAAAATCACAAATGAACTTAAATCTTTTACCTACTTTTCGACATAGTCACCAACTTTCTCAATTTTTCCCATCGTGTTACGAGTTTCAATATGCCCTGTTCGTAGAAGTCCGTTTGGTTGGAGTGTAGCCATCTGCGCACTGCCGGCCAGAGCGTGGCGAATCACTAAGGTTCACGCGTCCCTCTTGGAAGAATGTGCACCACCTGGAGACATTGCTATGGTCCATACAATCATCCCCATACACGCCACGCATGTCCCTGTGAATTTCACTGGGTTTATGCCCTTTGGCCCACAAAAATCAAACAACACTTCTCTGTTCCTCACAGGTGGACGACTGTAGCATGAGTGCCATCTTTGTTGCATAGTTCAAGCTTCTCTCGCAAGAGGTGCACCTGAGAAAAAAATACCATCTGTAGTGAAAACTTCAAATTATATCTCTGTGAAGTTTCAACATTCTAGTTGCAATACCAAGGCAGAAAAAAATTATTGTGCGTTACTTTCCGATCCGCCCTCGTATTTAGGCAATTTCAAATTTGAATAAGTATTAAGTTACTTATTTTAGGAATTCTCACTATGAGGTATATTCATTAAGGTAGAATATTTTTTATCACTCACCTCATATTGTTCTTCTTATTTGATTATAAACTAGTTTCGGAACATAGTTTCTGTTCCATCCTCAGTATCGTCACGACCGTTGTTCTGTCGTCTTGAAGAACTGTCCTTCTCTCCTTCCATTGGCTGACCAATGGAAGGAGAGGACAGTTCTTCAAGACGACAGAACAACGGTCGTGACGATACTGAGGATGGAACAGAAACTATGTTCCGAAACTAGTTTATAATCAAATAAGAAGAACAATATGAGGTGAGTGATAAAAAATATTCTACCTTAATAAGTATTAAGTTATTTTTAACTGTGTATAATTTTGAACAGCTCCTTGTAGTGCAACCTGGCTAATGTATCTCACCTCACAATGATACTTGGGAAGTACAATGACCAAATGACTTTAGGCCAAGCATCATGGTATTAAATTAACTAATTATAATCACAGTAATCAAAAGAATAAAATTATATAACACATTGGCAAAGGTCAGTCCTCATTACAGTGAACAACATACTCTACAAAATTATGTTTAGAGAAAGATAACAGTTATGAATAGAGTCTGGATTTTTATGTAATATTAATCTCTAAATATGTACATCAAATGTAGTGAAAATAGACAAAATATGTAATATTACATTTTTATTATAAAGAATCAAAATTTATGTTTCAATGAAATACTGTGTTATTTCTTTGTCCAAGCTTAGTTTTGTTTTGATGAGACATTTTTCTCTTAAAATTCATTAATTGTATTAGAATGTTGAGATTAATTTATTTACTATGAATGATAAAGTAACAAACAACCCAGAAGTATCTTCGTGTATAAGGATATGATGAATGTATTTTAGACATAGGTCCTGAACCTAAATTAAGTTACATGTGTCCTAATATTACTAAAAAATGACATATTAGAATAGAGCAGAATATTATATTTGTCCATCATTAAGGTGTTTAAAAACGAATAATATTAACAGAGTAGAATATACTTGTATAGCCTTAGGCCTACAGTTATTTTCACATAAATTTACTTATTTTTAGATGCTTAAATTATTTATGTACAATTCTCAAAAACACAGTACTTACAGTTTTCTTGCACTTCATCAATTATTTGTTGCATAGTGTACTACAAGGTGTACAGGCCTACAACACTATTTTACCATCTGTGGTAAAAGGCATCATCAATAGTTATCCACAACCAATTTTTTTGGGAGGGGGGCAGTAGAATCTATTTTCATCTGCATTTACTGACATTCAATCACAGGCTACTAAGTAAAAACTTAAAAACTGAAAATGGTCAGACAAAATCTCATATTCCACACTTAATTCCGTGCACCATACCTGTGATCTATTCTGATATTTCTCACTCCACCCTAGAATATCAAAGCACTGAAAAATGTTGTTTCATATTCTTAAAGTGAATTTAATTTTAAAAGAGTTATCTTTAACAAACAACTTGGTGTAACAGAGCACCCTGTATGGATTATCCTGATATAGTTAGAAATAGTAAAAACTATTCAACCTGTCACTCACTCTCACACTCCTCATGGCAATGTTGGGAGGAGGAGGCAAATTTTTTTTTAAATTGATTTTGAAAGATATGAAAAATAACTGAGGCTAAGGTTTTCCAAGAAAACTACAAACCTTAATGAAGGTTTGCTTTTTGTTTCATTGTGGAATATTCCATGTCATTTTTTCCCCACAAAACTGTTAAGGGTTTGCATTGTGTTTCAATGTAAGATAGTCTTTGTCAGCAGAATTGATCAGACAAAATATAGTTATGTAGCGATATGACTATGACCTGTCAACATTTGAATCTCCAACAAATCATACAGAAATGTTACCTGCTTACTAACACTGTACAAAAATTTTGTGAACATACATTTGAGGATCATTTTATGTAAAAAAATACGTAACATTTCAATAAGTAAGTAGTATGAAGTAAAATATGTAAAAATACACAATATCAAACTTGAGTATAAGGTCTACATTTATGTGAATAGTCAACAGTTTCGATATTAAATATAAAATTGGTACCTGGTAAATCAGTCATCCTCAACTAAATTATTAAACTTCAGTAAGTAGTTCCAATATGGAGGCCTTTCAAAAACAATAAAACAATGTTTCATCTTCTACATTTTAACTGGTACTGATGTTGTATAAGTTGTACAACGAGTTTATGTCTGCAGGTGTGTTCTCATTGAGTAGGTCTGTATCCTTTGCTTCTTTTAGAATCTCTATATCTTTAAGGATGCTGATCCTGTTGTTATTAAACTCTCTGTGTAGTACTGACATGGTATTATCAACTTTATCGAACTGGTGACCTGTTTCTAGTATGTGTTTGGCAAAACTTGAGACATAAACCCATTGTACAACTTATACAACAACTTCAGTACCAGTTAAAATGCAGAAGATGAAACATCGTTTTTGAAAGGCCCCCATATTGGACCTACTTAATGCAGTTTAATAATTTAGTTGAGGACGACTGACTTACCAGGTACCAATTTTATTTTTAATATCTCATTACATAACTTCAACGGTGCTTTAATATTAATTTTAACAGTTTTGGTTAATACAAAAGAACATATCAAGGAAAAAATATGTAATTACATACAAATCCGGACTCTAGTTAAGAGATACAGTCTATGCGTCAAATTCCAGGTTTTACCAAATGAGGTCAGAAAACTAATGAATATATATATATATATATATATATATATGTGTGTATTTAATTATTTACTTTATTTAATCTCCTGACATTTCGAGCAAAGCCATTTGTCAAATGAATATATATTGGATAATCTAAATGTGACCCAATTGGCAGGAACATTTTAACAAGGATCTCTACAGCCATCACATAGTATTAACCACATAGTAACAGACTGTTGGTCGTCCAAGGAAGAGATGATTCAAGAACATAAGAGTTTCATTCAGATCATAAAAGTTATTCTGTGACTAACACATGAAGCACCTATTCTGTCAACCAAAAGGGGAAAAACAGAAACAAGGTGGAGGATGTGAAAGGTCAAATGGCTGGGCTATAATGACAAGTACACATAGGATGATAAAGATAACTAGTAAACAAGTGTGTCTCAATATTGAGCAGATGACAGATGTTCTGTAAGAATTAGACAAAGATGTACATACAAGAGTTATTTCTGAAAAATACAAGATTAATGTTCATGCTTAGCCATTTTGATACTTGATAAATAGGAGAAACTAATATTGTTAACAATAGGCCTGCTTTATGATTTTTAGGTAGACCATAAATGTTGGAGTTTTTTGCATTTACTATTTTTAATTTGAATTTTTTTATTTTCTGATGAAATATTCCTAATTGATTTTAAACTATATTCTAGTTTCTAATGGTTTTGGGGATGGAATCAGATTTGATTTCTTCATATTCATCTCCATCCAAAAGTTTTTCCAACCTATTGTTACATTCTTCGAAGTCCAAAACAACTAACTGGTCTGTCAAACTTTATTCTTAGGTGCATTTTTTCATTTTTTCCAAAATTTCCACATTTCTTTTCTAATAATCATTTTGTCTTCCAAATTTAAATCCTGAATAGAAATTTCAATATCACCTATATAATCCTCAGCATTGTTTGAAAAATTAACTGAGTTTCTAAATCATTCTCTAGAAGTAGGATTTCCTCTTTATTGAAAGTTTCAAAAAACTTTTGAACAAAAATGAAAATGAAGAAACCAAATCTGATCCCCTTCCCAAAATTATCAGGAATGTAGAAAATAGTTTAAAATCAATTTAAAATATTTTATCAGAGAAAGAAAAACTTAATATAAAATTATAGAATATTCACCTGAAAGGTCCGTCTCCTCAACTTAATTATCATTTAACTGTAGCGCTTTCGGGACTTGTCCCATCATCGGCAGGATTCAAAACTGGTGTTTCACTGAAGATCTGGTAGAGGGGGTTGCATGTATTGGGTTCATTTTCGTTTATCAGGCTGTCGTTGTGAGCTGCTTTCATGATTTCCATCTCTTCGAGTACGTTTATCTTCGCTGGATTATTTTCTCTGTGCATCACTGTTAGGGTGTTTTCAATATTTAACATGCGATGTCCTTCATGGATAACGTGTTTTGCATAGCTTGATTTACCTTCTGCGTGAATGAAGTCTCGAAAATGTTCTTTGAATCTGATGTTAAAAACTCCTGTTTGTCCTTCCTATATAAAATTTGTTGCAGTCCTTACATGTCAGTTTATAAACTCCTTTGCTGTTGAAAATGTTATTTTCTTCAATGTTATTGTTTATTATGTTGTTTAATTTGTTATTGGTTCTGTATGCTATTTTTACGTTTTTATCGGCTTTCTTTAGTGCATTGGCTAATTTTGTCGTTTCTTTTCCTGTGTATGTAAGTGTTATCCATGTTTTCTTGTTGTTGTCAGATTCTTTTTCTAGTTTAGTAATGTTGGTTATGTTGTTCTTCCTTTTTGTTTTTTTACGAGCTTATCTATGAATTCTTCATTATAGCCATTGGTTTTTGCCATATACTTAATGTAGTTGAGTTCTTGGATATAATTGTCTTTGCTTAATGGGAGTTTCAACATTCTACTGACTAAGCTATTAAATGTACTAATTTTCTGTTGAAAAGGGTGTGTAGAATTTTTGTTTACGGCCAGAGCATTGTTTGTGGGTTTCCGGTAGATACCGATTTCTAGTTTATTGTTGTGTAGATTTTTGGTTATAGACAAATCTAAATAGTTTATGCTGTTGTTTACTTCTATTTCTTCGGTGATGAAAGTGATTTTTTCATGCATGTTGTTTAAGTCTTGTAGTATTTCTTTCAACGGAACACATCATGAATCTTATAAAAGTTGAAAAGAAAAAACTCTAATTAAAAATAGTAAATCCAAAAAACCACACCATTCATGGTCTACCTAAAATTCAGAAAGTAGGCAAACAAATTAGGCCTATTGTTAACAATAATAGTTCTCCTACTTATCAAATATCAAAATGCATAAGTAGGAAATTCAAAGAGATGTCAAATTTCAGAAAGTAGGCAAACAAATTAGGCCTATTGTTAACAATAATAGTTCTCCTACTTATCAAATATCAAAATGCATAAGTAGGAAATTCAAAGCGATGGTCAAATTTCCGAAGGTAGGCAAACAAATTAGCCCTATTGGTACCGAGAATAGTTCTCCTACTTATCAAATATCAAAATGCATAAGTAGGAAATTCAAAGAGATGTCAAATTTCAGAAAGTAGGTATTATAAATGCATCAGGCCCTAATTACAGATATCATAAAAATAAAGACAAAGATGGACATTTAATAATATACCCATATTAATATAGTTAATAATTCTTGTTAAGAAAAACTTGTAGTCATGATAACCAAATATTGTTAAATATTGTTATCAAGGGGCAAAGTTAGGGATAGTTGCATCATCTTGACCTTGGATGTGTAATGGTGACATGATAAAGCTAGGACTGGTATGAGAGATTATCTGATGTTTCGAATATGCATAAATAGAAGTGTCGAGAAAGGACACGAGGACAGCAGTGGGACTGAGGGCGGTCCCCTCAGGAGGGCCCAGCGGGCCGGTGGCGTCTACATGGGTAACGTATGTCCATCTATATTGCTTCCTGGGACATTTTAAGACTTAGAACTAAATAAAAATAACTTCACTTAAATAAAAGTAACTTCACTTAAATAAATCATTTTAAGACTCAGAATTAAATAAGGACAAAATGGTCCTCGGATCTTCATTCAAATAGGAAAAACAAAGTTGAATATTTTAAAATAATGGATATCTCTCTCTCTTACTATTAGCATTTTAGTATCTGAATATTTTCGAGTTGGACAATGTGGCGATTTCAGCTGACTTAAATAACATTGTTTAAATGGAGGAATTTATTTCCTTTATGTTTGGTAATTATTTTAATAAATAATGTTATATTTCGTTTACTGTGGTTTCATTTGGTTAATTATAGAACTACTCCTCCATAACCAAGGCCAACCGCTCGGGCCAAAATCAACTTAAACAATAGGGATCTTAACGCTACAAATACGCAGGGGCTTAACAGACGCGCCGCGTAATATTCTGGTGGCTGGCGATGGGATATTCGTGAAAATAAGTTCTATTATTATAGTCACGAATAAAAAAAAAAAAAAAAAAATATCGAACCTTAGACCACAAATTAAACTTCAATTCACATACAGTAAAAAGTTATATGTTTTTTTTTCAATTGGGAAGAGAAGAGTCACATTGAATAAACTACGTCTTTTAAAAACAGAGAGAGACCAGAAAATATTCAACTTTGGGACATTATGGCTTTAGGTTATGTTTTTTTGGGATCTAATATTTGGGTTTTATATGTTTTAGGTTATATTTTAGGTATTGATGTTTTTTTTTCCTCAACAAATGTTTTATTTTTCTAGGCATAATTAAAGTTTTTTTTCAATGAGTACGACAATTTTGGTGTTGTTGATAATTGTTTTTAGGTGTTATTTTTTTTTTAGGAGATATTAATATGTACATTAATTTTTTTCTATGTTATATGGTTAGATTCTTTTTATAACTTGATTTTTTTTTGATACACCTAAGGTTTATGAATTAAAATGGTGTTGTTTCAGGATATTTTTTTTTGTTGTTAACCTAGGTTATGATATTTCTTTTGTAGAGTGTTATAATTTTAGTTTTTGTTGTGTGGCAATATCTCATCCAATGCTAATAATTGTGTATAATGACATATTTTGGTGGGGTGGTACCAGACAAGCTTTTTACTTACGCGACTTGAATTGACACGAAACGTAGTAGTGGAAATATGATTTAACATGGTAATCGTCCGACATTTTGAATTTTCATAGAGTAACAAAATAGGAAGAAGTAATTTATTTTACGTATCAAATCACATTTAAAACGCAAGGAACATAAAAGCTAACCCAACCTAAATCAATTACTGTAACAAATAAATCATTAAATTTCAAAACCTGGTAAAACTGCTCAGGCGAAAGTCTGAAGTATTCTAAAATTTGGTATATTCATCAACCATATGTTTATTTAAGAATTAAGAATAATTTATTCTACAATTTTCCATACAACATTCTTATGATGCTGTTGCTCTAGGTACCTTTTTCTGTCTTTACTAATATTTCGAACTATTTTAATCGTTTTCCAACGACACTTGAAACTTTTTGATGAAGAATTTTAATATGTTTATCTATGTACACAAATTATGACTTTCCTCTCAATTTATTTTCAAAGTTCTTTATTAGAATTGAAGTTGGCATACGTGAACGCTCATAAAATTAAATCCACCAGATGGCAGGACATTTGTGTGAATGACCAGCATTTGCATTTAATTCCCAAACCATATTTTAAGAAATAAATGTTCAATCACTTAAAATTGTTAGATTCCGATTGGTCAATTTAGTGTGCATCAGATTAGTTTATAGTTTTACTAAATAGGATGTATATAATTTATTTTATTAGGTTATGCAGGGACAGGCTTGTATACATTGGGTTTTGTAAACACATTTGGAAATGTATTATGAACGTTGGTCATTTTGATTTTCCATATATGTGGTGCCATCTGGCGACAATTCCATAAACATATGCGCTGTAACGTTTGCGCTCCATGTTGTACCAGCATCACGCCGAGCGAAACGCGAATTCGCGTCACGTCGGGCGCGACACGCTGTATAATAAACCGTATCGCATTATAACTTATGTGGTCATGTCAGGAAATAGTTCCACTTTATTTTCACATTTACAAGTAAAATAATGAAGTGATAATTACATCTCTTAGCTAAATACGTTTAATATAGTGTTTTATTAATATTTATTGAAATTAGATACTCTTAACGTGGGTTAGAGAAAAAAAAAAAAAAAAAAAAAAAGCTTGTGTACTCCCACCCGGACAATATTTTATTATTTCGCCTATCGGTAAGACGTGGCACGATCATATATACACATAAATCATTTCTGAAAGCATCACCGCGAGAGATAAGCCCAAGGGATCATAGGTTGCTTTACACGCCACTAGATGGGAAATTTTTGTTATATTGAACCTTTTATATTTTTGGAAAAGGATAATAGATTTAAGCAAACAAGATGGCGGACACATCTTATACTTACGCCACTAATGCACTAAACACTCATACCACGTTTGCACCATGCAAACATTCATTTTTTTTATATATATATTTCACGTAAAACGCGATCTTGGATATCTGGATAGAGATGGGACACGAAAATTAATTTATGGTTTATTAACTAGGTAGTTTTTTTTGGATAAAGAACTAGGAAGTTGGCTAACGTCTATTATATTTTTGTTTTGTTTCTCAAAATGGCCACGATGACTACAGAGCCTTCTAACGGAGTCTATATTAAACATTACAGCTACCCCGTAGGAAACTAATTCTATCCACTTCAATCAAATAAAATTCTACTTATATTCGGGCTAATAATCAAAAAATAATATTGAGATAAATACAAGAAAGATAAATCGATTGATATTTCAGTCCCCGTGTAGCAACTCGTGCATCCACACTGGTAATTAATCTTGGCCCACGTGAGGCTCGAGGAACCGCGTTATGACTTGCAATAAATGATTATATTGGAAAAATAAATGAAACGATTATTATAATAAGACTATAAAAGTTTAATTACAAAGTGAATAACCGAAAAACTAGCAGGAAAATAGTTAGGGAGTTGGAAAACGTAAAAATCAGAGGATTTGTAAATAGAGTAATAGCCGTGGAAAAATGAAGTAACATTAAAGTAACATATTCCCCTACCGGAGATCTTGAGGTGGCGGAAATGTTAGGGCTCCCAATATTTCTAGACAATCGGCACTTAATGTCAGCCGGGTTATCAGCCCTGCGTGACGTCCGTCCTTTCCACAGAACAAGAGTCTGGTACTCGTTTCAGTTAAAGGCTGAATCGACCCCAGGGCCATAGGCCGCCAGGAGGACAGATCAGGTTAACAATCCTAATACACACCGGGACTTACAACCCCCGACTTTTCAGCTTGTAGCGCAGTACTTTATCCACTATGCTAGTAGAAATAAATATTCATACTAAATATATTAAAGAAATTTTAAACACGACTGAGGTTATGACCACCTGCCGTGCGACCTTGACAAGGCAGGGCATGAGGCAAGTAATACCGATTGCCGCTGGAAATGATTCTGGGATTTTTATGGTAAGGCGAGCACCATTATATTTAGGAACGTTTTCAGTTAAAAATCGAGGGAAAACTACTGGCTGCGCGATTTAAAAATTAATAATAATAAAACACGATAAAATAATAATCGTCACACGAAGTTCGGGTACAAATCATACTTTCATAATGCGAGATAATGTAAAAGATTGGATGACAAATAAAATAATAATAAAATTAGGGAACGTTCAAGAAAATAGGAGTTTTCTGAATAATAGATATGAAATCACCAGCGGTGGAAAATTGGAAAATGGAAAATCGCCATCTTGAGAGATATTGTGTTTTGAGACACGTCTTGCACGAAAACGGAGTGTCCCAGGAGGGTCACATAGCGATAACAGTCAGCAAAGCTCTGGAATGTGTTTAATTTGGTGATAGTTAGATTAACCACACAGATAAGGACTCCAAAACCGATTGCCTCAGGAATATGAACAAAATTTAGATTAGGAGCAATTACAGGGACATAAATTTTTTTTTTTCTTTCGAGACATCAGAAAACGTACGTTAAATAAAGAAAATAAAGTGGCATATGGGCAATCAAAGGGATCTTAGATTTGAAACCCGAGAAAAGTGAACAAGGGGTATGAAGACTTAGGAGAGATAAACGAGAACTCGAGCATAGAGGGGAATGGAGAATTAGCACAATCAAAAGATGAACTCAACTAATGAGGAAGGCAGATTCTAGTTTCGAACACAGAGAGTATGGAAAAGGGGCATGGAAACTTCGGATAAATTAGAGAGAACTCGATCAAAAGCGGGGAATTGAGATTAATAAAATGGAGGACTCGCTTGATCCGTAATTCAGATTTAGGTTTCGGAACCAAAAGAATGGAGATTCTGTATAAATAAGAGAGCTCGAATAGAAGAGGGGAATGGAGATTGGGCATAATCATAGAGCTCCGCTAGTGATGGATTACGGAGGGGAGGTAGAAACAAGATGCTTACAGAAATGATAACAAGGAGGATAGACGGATGCTTACAGAAATGATAGAGGAAGGGTAGACTTATTCCCAGAAATATTTTCTTTTTTTTGGCAGTATCATGTTTTTTTTGGGTGAGAAATTAGGGTACTGACAAACAACCATCGACGAATAAACCCTCAAGCCGAGTATGGGTAGGACGTTAGAGACTAGTTAGGATATCCACGTGAGATTGATGGGATGTGAACCAGGTAGATCGAGCTATTAATATTAATGAGGATCCTAAAACTTAATAAAAATAAAATAATAATAAATCACCAGGAAGGTAAACGTGATAATAATAAATAATAAAAAAAAAAAAAAACTCAGTAAATTTATAACTAACAATGATAATGATGATAATCATAATATAATAATAACGATAATAATAATAATAATTCACGGTAAATTACTAAACCCAATGATGATAAACCATATAATAATATAATAATAATAATAATAATAATAAGCGAAAAATAAGAGCGAACTACAAGAAATAAGACTTATGTTTATGAGTAAAAGGAAAGATAACGGAAGACCATAATCTCATTTTCAGCACTTAGGACTCATTTATGAATGAATGGGTTCCGGGATAAGTAGTAGGCTAGTTCAGCGAGAAGGTAACGTGGAAGCAGTCCACGATAAAGGCACGTAGTATGTCAAGCCTATAGCGGACGACGAATGGATAGGTATATTACCCAGGAGTTATGCAACACGGAGGTTAGAACCGATTTTAACATTGCAAGAAATCAGTAGTAACAATAGTCCAGATTAAGAAGGGAGGATGTGCATTATCCAACTTGGTGTGAGGAAAATTATACGTATTACGAAAAAGAACGGAAGAGGGACATGGGAACTTAGGAAAATTTATAAACTTTTGGAACGCAATGAGAATAGGACAAGTTTTGAGAGATTTTCCCAGAATTACCGAGTGCAAACATGCAGGAATGATCGGAAAACAAATTAATTTATTCCCATGTAATTTAGAAGATGGAGGTTAGGATACTTCACGGATAGTTAGGTGTCTTAATCGATCTAGTGGAAGATATTATCCTATAAATTTGGGAATTTCAAGGGCTACACTAAATAATATTTCTAAAGGAAATTACACAACAACTATTATACCCAACTGATCATGACGCTTGACTGAGGTGGCTACAGGAGGGTACAGAGATAGAATCAGCGGCCGAGATCTCTCCCTCTGTATACCTCGATAGATGTCAGTTAGGACTAGTGACTAGTCGAATAGTAAACACACACACATATGGGATATGACATATTACGATAATAGATAAAAACTAGATCGCTTAAGACTCTTCACATTTAGACCTACGAGGGATAATACAAGGATAGGCTACAACTTAGGTCAATCTAGGCTAGGTGACGTTAGAAAACACTTAAACAGAGATGAAACTTTTACATAGTCGCACACAAGGATACAAGTTGGGAAGGACTAAGGACCCTTTTGGAGAGGTTTGGCCTCGAAAATTTGGCGAGTTGCCTGAATACTTCGCCAACGTGCTAGGAAGAATACGAGTTGGGAAGGACTAAGGACCCTTTTGGAGAGGTTTTGACCTCGAAAATTTGGCGAGTTGCCTGAACACTTCGCCAACAAGCTAGGCAGGTGCAAGTCGGAAGGTGGGGCACCCCGTTTATGACATGATCTAGAGACAGAGAACTCCAAAATGATCTTGGGGCACTGGCCATAAAACCTTGCTGGCTTGGCACTGACGTTAGGGACCATATGGAACATCGTTGTTTAGGGAATGATAGGCATCAGGGAATTAACAATAGAGGAACAAGGAAACATAGGAACAAATGGAAGCACAATACAATTACGGGCAAAGAGACCCACGGAAAAAACTGTCGTGATACCCGGGTTTAGAGAGGGATGATGGCAATAGGGGAACCCCATCAAAAAGATTAGGATAAAATCCACTTTTCCGATGAGGCGGCGTCCATGAGTTCAAAAAGGCTCTCCCTAAGGTTAATCCTGAGGCAGCAGGATGAGTAGGATGGGGACGACTTGGGCCCCGAATGGCAGGCGGTGCCCTCCCTTGAGGCGATCTCCTTTGAGGGATTTGCTCGAGTTTCTTGGGCCCCGAAGGGAGCTAAGGAACAACACCACCTCCATTGAGGCGATTTGCTCGACGAGTCCGCCAGAATACAAAACGGAAAAAGCAGGAGTGCGGTAGGGACAACTTGGGCCCCGAATGGCAGGCGGTTGCCCTCCCTTGAGGCGATCTCCTTTGAGGGATTTGCTCGAGTTTCTTGGGCCCCGAAGGGAGCTAAGGAACAACACCACCTCCATTGAGGCGATTTGCTCGACGAGTCCGCCAGAATACAAAACGGAAAAAGCGGGAGTGCGGTAGGGACAACTTGGGCCCCGAATGGCAGGCGGTGCCCTCCCTTGAGGCGATCTCCTTTGAGGCGATTTGCTCGAGTTTTCTTGGGCCCCGAAGGGAGCTAAGGAACAACACCACCTCCATTGAGGCGATTTGCTCGACGAGTCCGCCGACTTGCCAAGGATACATAGCCGGGATTAGGAACTGAGGTTAGCAAGAGACGGACCCCGTCTGGGAGGATAGGATTTAATTCCCTTCTGGACGCAGTAGCGGACGTTGAGGAACCAACAGAGTTTCTAATAAACCCGAAGTTAGGAAGTGAGGTGAGCAAGAGACGGACCCCGTCTGGGAGGATAGGATTTAATTCCCTTCTGGACGCAGTAGCGGACGTTGAGGCACCAACAGGCTTACTAAGGAAAATGATGCCAGGGAAACAAAAGAGGCCACCGGTGGTTAGAGAAAGTCGTACGCACACATGGATATGGTCATAACGAAGGGACAACGAATAATAGTCAGGGACGCCTGAAACGTTGAGACGCTAGATGAAAATGCTAAGGGAAATACATAGAGGATTACGATTGTGCGATCTGCGAACAGAGCCAAGAGAGACAGATTGACCTAAGTAGGGAGATTACATACGAAAAGTAGAGGTTAAACTCATAAGTAATACGAGAAAGTAGGAAGAGAGGTTAAACACAAAGTAATACAAGAAAGTAGGAAGAGAGGTTAAACACATTAAATACAAAAGTAGGAAGAGAGGTTAAACACATACGGGTACATGCAAATGAGAGGTTAAACACATAAGTAATACAAGAAAGTAGGAAGAGAGGTTAAACACATAAGTAAATCAAGAAAGTGGGATTATGACAGGTACTAAAGGAAATTAGGGATGGAACACATAGGGTAATACCGGGAAATTAGAAGTTAAACTCATGAGGAGTACATATACATAGAAGTTAAACACATTAGGCAGTACATACAAAGAGAGGTTAAACACATACGTAATACAAGAAAGTAGGAAGAGAGGTTAAACACATAAGTAATACAAGAAAGTAGGAAGAGAGGTTAAACACATACGTAATACAAGAAAGTAGGAAGAGAGGTTAAACACATAAGTAATACAAGGAAGTGGGAATACTACATACAAAGAGAGGTTAAATGCATAAGTAATACAAGAAGTGGGATTATTACAGGAAATTAAGGAACTTAGGGATTAAACACATAGGGTAATACCGGAAAATAGAAGTTAAACACATTGGGTAGACATGGAAATAGAAGATAAACACGTAAGGATAATACACGGAATTAGAAGTTAAACACATGCGGTAATACATAAAAGGAGATCTCAGGAAATTATAGGTTAAACAACTAAGGTGGCACATAGAGGGAGATCACAGAAATTAGAGGTTAAACACATAAGGATAGTACACGAAAATAGGGGTTAAACTCATAAGGGACTACAGGAAATTAGGGATTAAACACACAGGGTAATACAAGAAATTAAAAGATAAACACTTAAGAAAGTACATGAAAATTAGAAGTTAAACACATAGGGTTGGACATGAACTTGGAGGTTAAAACCATATGTAAGATAGGGAATAAGTCTACACGTATGAGACCAGGAAGTAACTCAAAAACGTAATGGAAATTAACAGGAAACCAAAGGATAAGAAATAAAAGGGAGAGGTTAAACCCATAGGTAACATGGGGACCCAAGACACGGAATAAAGTCCACGCATAATCGGGAGTTATGAAAAGAAAATTAAATACAGAAAATTCAAGAAACCAGATGAGATATTGCCGAACTAATCAGGAAGGGCTTAAGGAAATATTGCCAAAGGGATTAAGGGAATATTGCCGAACGAATCAGGAAGGGCTTAAGGGAATATTGCCAAACGAATCAGGAAGGGCATAAGGAAATATTGCGAACGAATTCGGAAGGACTAAAGGAAACAACACCATCTTAGACACATTTTGTGTTTAGTTAACTTGTAGGCTGTAACACGAGAGGATTTGACAGACAAATTAGAAACGAGAGTATTTAAGACGCAAAGACGCATTTTTATTAGTTCAACTCAGTGGGCTGTAATACGGAATTCGACAGGAGTATTAGAAGCGAGAATGTAAGATGCAATACGCATCCCGGATTAAAGAAAGGGAATGCTCTCCCAATCAGGACCTCACGAGGGAATGATATACGGAATTCAGGTTACATAATCATACTAAGAAGTATTTACATATTAAAGACCTAGCGATTTATGTGTAGGCGAGCACACTCGATCGAACCCAGGACTCTAGAGTAGGAAAGGTAAAATTGAAATTTTAATCCAAGCAATGGAAAGTGAAAACCAGCGGTAAAACACAGGGAGATACGGACAAATTTGAACCTAGTAAAACCTGAAATTGCAATAAGGGCGTAAATGATTCATGAGAAATCATAAGACCAAAAACATACGAGCATTTCCTTTGCCACTTGAGGCTAGCTATAAGGGACAAATAGGAACATGGGTGCACCAAACTAACCGATACATGTTGATAACAAAGAAATCTAAAGCCAGAACGTCTAATTACAATATAGGATCAGAGATATGATGGCTGAAAATGAAGCCTCTAAGCAATGAAGTTAAATTAAAAGTGACCAGGAGTGATGGGGAGGGATACGGACCCATTTGGTAAGAGATAGCACCAAACCCATAATCAATGTTATAGTTATCCTCCCAAAGTTTTAATGCCAATACCATGAGATTGCAGCTTCACGCTTGGACTGCGGCCACCACCACCGACACCCGCATGATGGGAGGCAGATTAAGATGGCCAGACTCGCGGAGCAACCCTATACATCTGAGGACGAGGGCAGCATAACGCTGCACGGACCAACACACACCCTGTACATCTAATGACGCAGGGTAGCTGCCAGGATCAACACACATCTCGAGGCGAGCATGAGATGGATGAATATCCAGACTCGCAACCAGCTGATACAAACACACCTCATTAGCAGTAAAAACCAAACCCAGGCATTATAAAAATAATAACGACTTCTTCCAACGCCAACCTTGGCCTAACCTCCTTCAGCCAAATTTTGTCCTATAGAAGAGTTAGGAAAACACAACTCCACGTCAAGATCAATTCCTATCAACCCTGTCCACAGTTCTCCTTGGACTAACTGGGTTTTTGATTAAAGAAACTAGGCATGACAAAAAAAGGCCTACCTGGACCAACCGGCAGCTGAAACCAAACACGACCTCGAGCATTAGGACATTGCCCCCTCCTCCATCGCGGTAAGCAGACCACGAACCTAACCTCCAGCTGGCACAGCAGACACCACAGTTTTATAATTTTTTATCAATGATCCGCTTCACGGAATAGAACTGTCGAGTGAATAACAAAAAAGGGAAAAAACGTCGGCGTACATAACTAAAATGAAATGTGATAAAGTGCGTCGGATATTGGATAACAGTGTGTAAGTGCTCGTGTCCATAAGAAACACAGAAGGTTAAATAAGGACGAAGAAAGAATGAGATAGAAAGATTTTTTTTGGTCAATATTTTTGTGTTTTATTTTTTTCAGCAAATAACCATTATTTTTTTCTTTCTTTCCTGAAACATGCTGCAGGCATGTTTGGCTTGCTATAATTTGTGATTTTTGTTTTTTTTTGAAGTTATGGTGTTCTCACTAAGTAAACGGATCTGGCGACATTTTTCGACGCAATTATAGGTAGTCATTCGGGCAAAATTACAGAGACGATCTAACTTCTTTCCGGATGAGAAACAAAATACTTCCCTGACCGATGGAATCGTCCAATTGGATGACGTCATTTGAGCACTCCCACGTAAAGCTAAGTTGAGAATATAATGTCAGGACCAACCCCCCGAGAGGTGAGATATATCCTGGAAGGAACACGACTTCCTTTCGGTTTTTTCAACCCTACAGTCCTTATTTCAAGGGGGGGGGAAATATTATAAATGCATCAGGCCCTAATTAAACAGATATCATAAAAATAAAGACAAAGATGGACATTTAATCATATACCCATATTAATAATAGTATAATAATTCTTGTTAAGAAAAACTTGTAGTCATGATAACCAAATATTGTTTAAATATTGTTATCACAGGGGCAAAGTTATGGATGTTTGCATCATCTCTGACCCTTGGATTTGTAATGGTGCATGATGACATAAGCTAGGACTGGTCTGAGAGATTATCTGATGTTCCGATATGCCTAAATAGAAGTGTCGTAGAAAGGACACGAGGACTCCAACCAGCAGTGGGACTGAGGGCGGTCCCCTCAGGAGGGCCCAGCGGGCCGGTGGCGTCTACATGGGTAACGTATGTCCATCTATATTGCTTCCTGGGACTTTTAAGACTTAGAACTAAATAAAAATAACTTCACTTAAATAAAAGTAACTTCACTTACATAAATTCATTTTAAAGACTCAGAATTAAATAAGGACAAAATGGTCCTCGGATCTTCATTCAAATAGGAAAAACAAAGTTGAACATTTTAAAATAATGGATATCTCTCTCTCTGACTATTAGCATTGTAGATATCTGAATATTTTCGAGTTGGACAATGTGGCGATTTCAGCTGTCTTAAATAACATTGTTTATATGGAGGAATTTATTTCCTTTATGTTTGGTAATTATTTTAATAAATAATGTTATATTTCGTTTACTGTGGTTTCATTTGGTTAATTATAGAACTACTCCTCCATAACCAAGGCCAACCGCTCGGGCCAAAATCAATTTAAACAATAGGGATCTCTACGCTACAAATACGCAGGGGCTTAACGGAGACGCGCCGCGTAATAGTAGGCAAACAAATTAGGCCTATTGTTAACTATAATAGTTCTCCTACTTATCAAATATCAAAATGCATAAGTAGGAAATTCAAAGAGATGTCAAATTTCAGAAAGTAGGCAAACAAATTAGGCCTATTGTTAACTATAATAGTTCTCCTACTTATCAAATATCAAAATGCATAAGTAGGAAATTCAAAGAGATGTCAAATTTCAGAAAGTAGGCAAAAACAAATTAGGCCTATTGTTAACAATAATAGTTCTCCTACTTATCAAATATCAAAATGCATAAGTAGGAAATTCAAAGAGATGTCAAATTTCAGAAAGTAGGCAAAACAAATTAGGCCTATTGTTAACAATAATAGTTCTCCTACCTTATCAAATATCAAAATGCATAAGTAGGAAATTCAAAGAGATGTCAAATTTCAGAAAGTAGGCAAACAAATTAGGCCTATTGTTAACAATAATAGTTCTCCTACTTATCAAATATCAAAATGCATAAGTAGGAAATTCAAAGAGATGTCAAATTTCAGAAAGTAGGCAAACAAATTAGGCCTATTGTTAACAATAATAGTTCTCCTACTTATCAAATATCAAAATGCATAAGTAGGAAATTCAAAGAGATGTCAAATTTCAGAAAGTAGGCAAACAAATTAGGCCTATTGTTAACTATAATAGTTCTCCTACTTATCAAATATCAAAATGCATAAGTAGGAAATTCAAAGAGATGTCAAATTTTGAAATCCAAGCAGTAGAAATTTTTTTAATTGATAAAAAAAGTATAAAATATATAAATTAAGACTGCAAAGATTAGTTTCATTTGATGTTATCTCATTGCTTCCCAACATTTCAAAAGAAAAAAACAATAGAAACTGAGTAGTCAAAAAAGAAGATAGACAAATATAGCAAAGAAGAATACATAAAATTAATAAAATTATGAATTGATCAATTTTTTTTACATATAATTCTACAGACAAAAGTCAGGACTTCTATCTAATAGGGAACTCATTATCCCCATTTTTGGCTAACCTGTTCATGGGTAATTTTGAATGCCAGATAATGAAGGTACACATTTGATGTTCAAATTTTGGTGCAGATATGTGGATGATATAATTTCATTACTTAATAAATAATATAGGAGATGCTTTAAAACTTTTGAATATTCAAAGTAAAACAAATTATATTTGAAGAGAAATATTTATGCCTATACTAGGATTTTAACTCAATGTCTCATTCAGTGAGAAGTGATAAATTTTAAAATAAAAACATCTAAAACAATTAAATTTACTAGGCCCTAGAGAAGCTGAAAATAAACAAATACAATTTTTGGATCTTAAGTTGATCAGAAACAAAGAGAAAAGAAAAATAGAATTTGGAATTTACAGGAAGAAACACCTACTGATAATTATAATAAGACACAGGATTTATCAATTACATACAAACAGGCAGTTAGTAGCTTAGGCAAATAGATTAATAAACATTCCCATGAACAGAGGAAATTTTATTCTGTGTCAGCGTAAGAAACACACTTGAGGAAAATAAATGGGCAGGAAATCCGCGAAGCGCATGACTGCTACAGTTACTGCGATTCGTTCATGGCCAAAGCACAGTTAGTTCAGCGGAAGCAAAAAAATAAATCATGTACTTGATTAATATAATTACGTATTTAAATTTATTTATGTTAACTATAGTTGATCAGAATACAGTATACACTAAATGTTTCTCCGAAGATCGGAGAGTAACTAAAAATTCGCATTTGTTTGAAACTGATTGATTCTTGAGAGGAAGTTGAATGTCCGTTACAAATATGGCGGTTGTCGTAGAGTTTATAGTAACTTAACTCAGTGATAAAAAAGTGTGACCAAAAAAGGGAAATTGTTAAAGAGTGGTGAAAAATGATGGTGTTAAATGTTAAGTTTATGGAGTATAATCGTGGCACTGTATAGTTAAATTAACTGCAGTGTGTCAGAGTAGTATTGGTACGTATTCACAGGGAATTAAAACAAACAGGTAATATCAAAACGCCCAACAAAAAGAAGAAAAGGCCTAATGTGTTTTTAAGAGTGGTGAACGATTTTCTGAAGTGTGCATATTTTTTTTATTATTGTAAGTATAGTTATTTTAATTTAAATGTTTGATTTAAATTAATTTGTTTAATATTAACAATTATAATTAATTTGCTTTCGACATATTATAGCCTCACTATCATGGTTATCCAGCGGCTCGTTTTGTTTCCCCGCAGCTGTTATATATAATTAAATACAAAAATGTTGACTATTGCTACTATAATAATTCTGCATGTCAAGCATTGTCGTGCGGCACCCACTTTCATATAAACGGTCAACCATCATAGTGCTATAATACCATAGTAGGCTATATGTTAAAACAACCTGCAACATTAAAAATTAAAACAATTGTTGTGCATTAATTTATCAAGAGAATAGTTTTGAAGCAAAAATGATTCATAACAAAATAAATATATTCAGGAAGTAAAAATTAATCAATGAAAGTACTCTATTTTCCAAAAAAAGAAATAAATAAGAAATATAAGAAATTTACATATCATGGCACACAAACGTTTGAAAAAATGTTCAGCAAATTCAATATCAAAATGCCACCGAAAAATTATTATAGCCTTAATAAACTAATAAAAGCTACCAAAAATGAATAGGTTAATAAAGGCTAAAAATCAGGAATTTATCCGATAAAATGCAGAGATCATAAAAAAAATATATATAGGTAAAACAAAAAGAAACTTTTAACATTAAAATGAAGAACTCCTTACAAATGTAAAAAATTCAACAAATTTTGAAACAGAAAGCAAATTTCAGAAAATATTCAGCAAATTTAATGATACATTAGCACCCATTTAAATTCTGCCTGGGTAATCTTCTAACAACAAATAGGAAAATTAAAACCTCAGACATTAAAAAAATGGTTTATTTTAGAAAGTAACATTTTGAGGTTCTTTTAATCAAGTTTTTTTGAGACTGGAAAGATGTTTTCTAGTTTCAAAAAAAAAAAACTTGATTAAAAAAGAAATCTGGAATTTACCAAATTAGTTGCAATGACTGCAATAAAGTGTATCTAGGAAAAATTAAAGGAAATTTAGATACTCATATGAAAGAAATAATAAAAAAAAGGTGAAATTGAAAAATCAGCAAATGCAAGTACATAGTTTTCTCAGAAATTACACAATTGGAAAAGAAACTAACTATTAAATCATTTAGAGAACCTTGTGGAACTAAAAGTTTCGGAAAATATATATATTCAGAAGAACAAATATAGGTCCATGAATTTTGAAGTCCACAGCGAGCAGCATTTAATTTCAAAGTTCATCCAACCTGTAACAGGTGGGAGTTGGAATGTTGGTCTTGATGCCACATTTTCAACAGTCGGAGTTTAGCTGATGATGGAGGAGATTCCTCCAAAACTAGTCTCGATGAGAATCACATATTATTTATTATGGAGGTGTAAAAATGTCCAATTCAATTATACAAATTGATAATTTACTTTAAAGTGTTACTTTCCCATAATGATTTTATTATATATTAATGATGCTCTATTCATACTCCATTGAACTAATGTGTTTGGTCTGATAACTTGATTTGTACTCCTCTTCCTCAAAAATGTGCTTCATTTACACATTGACAGTTATCAAATGTAGCAGCATCCATTTGCAGGTTGCATATAAACAGGATACTAGGCTCAGAGAGTTGCATATTGACATGGTGTACTGGCTTTTAAGGGCTATTGACATACAGTGCTGTAATGTATATATTCCTCACATCCTACAAGAGTAACTGGTTCATTTTTTTACGATTTTTTTAAATTGTAATTTGCCCATCTATGATAATACCTAAGTCCTGTACATAATCTATAGCACATCTTCAAATTTAAAAAAATGCAAGAAGACTTTTTAAGATACAATTAGATTAATGTTGAGTGATTCCGGGTTATGTGGCCGTGGTCCATAGTTGGTGTAACACCAACTATGGACCACGGCCACATAACCCGGAATCACTCAACATTACGATTACCGGCCGTGAAAGCCTGCATTCAACTATACAATTAGATTACCTGTGTAACTGTAGTGCTGACATGTCTTGTCGGGAGCCACTTTCTACACATGGGATATACCTAGATCTCATATCAACATTATGAACTGGTATAACATTAATGTATCCTTCATGGATAACAGCAACTGTGAGAGCTTTCATTGTCAGAGGATCAAACTGTACAGCCAAATTATTTGCAAGTGCTGATGCATTGGTTACCAATGTTAATGTCACATTTCTCTCATACATCATTTTCTCCTGAAACATTATTTCATTATTAAATTAAAACATTTTAGAATTAAGAAAATAAGGACTATTCCATGTACCCTCCATGGTATCTTTACCTTGTCGTGGTGGAGTGGCTTGCGTGCTTAAATGATCCTGAGAGCTATGCCAGCGGTAGCATTGCTGCCGATAGGGTTACCCATGCCGGACTGGTCGAAGGTGATAAGCCAGACGAAAAAAGTACCTTGGGCGAAAGAGTGACGATCTTTCACAGTAAAAATACAACCGTCAAGAAATGCGGACATGGGTTCAACTGGGGTAAAATTTTCTGGAGGTCAAATAGTCCCCCATTCGGTTCTCTGGGCGGGGACTAATTCAGGGAACACATGCCAAAGGCTCAAACACAGGGACATGTTCCTAGGAACATGGAATGTTAGGACTTTATACAATAGCGGGGCACTAGAGATATTAACGCGGGAACTAGATAAATCGCCCTTGGATATAGTCCTTTACAGGAAGTTATGTAGCCAGGAGAAGGTAGTCAGGAATCAGGAAGCTTTGCATTATACTACGGGGGTGCAGAAAGACCTGCATTTGGAACGGGTTTTTTAGTCAGAAGGAGGATCCTATCCGCTATCCGAGATATTAAGTTTGTTAGTGATAGGGTATCATACATAATTCTAAAGGGTAAACAACATGATTTTATAATTGTAAATGTACATGCCCCCACAGAGGATAAAGATGACAGGATCAAGGATGAGTTCTATGAAGAATTAGAATGCTTATTTGATAGCCTTTCACGATATCATATGAAAATTGTCTTAGGAGATTTTAATGCAAAAGTGGGGCGGGAAGATATATTCAAACCAACAATAGACAAATTCAGTCTTCATGAAGATAGTAACGACAAGGGGGTTAGATTAGTCACATTTGCCACATCAAAGAATCTCATTGTTAAGAGCACAACATTTCAGCATAAGGATATTCATAAATACACCTGGACGTCCCCAGATGGAGAAACTCAGAACCAGACAGATCATGTATTAGTGGATAAACGCTGGCACAGTAGCATCGTCGATGTTAAATCAGTTAGAGGGACAGACTGCAATTCGGATCATCATCTGGTCAGAGTGAAAATCAGACAACGGCTATCGCTTATGAGAGGAACAAACGCTAAACACGATTCTGTAAAATTTGAATTAAAAAAACTTGAAAAATGATGAAATGCGGCAAGAATACCAAATCAAAATTGCTAATAGATTTGAAATACTGGAATCTTCCAATGACAATGTGGCTAACGAAGAAGAAACTGATATAAATAAAGAATGGGAGGCTATAAGAGATACTATTAAATTGTCAGCATCAGAAAGCATTGGTTGTTTAAAAAAGAGGCAAAACAAGAAATGGTTTGATGAGGAATGTGCCGACATTGTAAAGAAAAGAAAGCTAGCAAAAATGAAATGGTTACACGAACCAAATGAGGTAAATTTAGAGCAATTGGGTACTATTAGACGAGAAACCACCAAGCTACTAAAGAGTAAAAAGAGGGAATATTTGAGAGAGAAGATTAATGATCTTGAAATTAATGCAAAAAATAGGAACATTAGAGAATTATATCAGGGAATTAGTATAGAGAAGAAAGGGTTTCAGGCTAGAACAAACATAATTCGGAATGAAAATGGGGATATGATTGCAGATTCCAGGAGTATATTAAATAGATGGAAAAGTTACTTTAATCAGCTATTAACTGTACATACAGAACAGGACATTGAGGAGGATAATTTACAGACAGCAGAAATGCTAGTCGCAGAGCCAAGTGCATTAGAGGTTGAAATGGCGATTGGAAAATTGAAGATGTATAGAGCATCAGGTTCAGATGAGATCCCAGCAGAACTGATAAAATCAGGGGGACAAAAATTGATGGACAAGATACGTTGGTTGCTTAGTATGATTTGGGAAAAAGAAGCTCTTCCAGATGAATGGAAGGAATCAATTATCGTGCCATTTATAAGAAAGGAGATAAAACTGATTGCAACAACTACAGGGGCATCTCACTTTCAACTTCGTACAAAATTCTAACAAATATATTAGTAAGTAGACTTACTCCCTATATTGATTACATTCTAGGAGATCATCAATGTGCATTTAGAAGAAACAGGTCTACAACAGATCAGATTTTTAGTATAAGACAGATTTTAGAAAAGAAATGGGAATATAATGGTACTGTACATCAACTGTATGTAGACTTCAAAAAAGCATATGATTCAATTAAGAGGAAGAAGTTATATAGTATCCTGCTGGAGTTCGGAATTCCTAAAAAGTTAGTTAGACTTATACGAATGTGTCTAAATGGCACAAAGAGTAGGGTGCGTGTAGGCAAACATTTTCGGACACTTTGAAATCCAGAATGGGTTGAAGCAAGGAGATGCACTATCTCCTCTACTATTTAATTTGTTCTAGAGCATGCCATAAAATCTTTAGAGAATGAGGAAGGCTTACAACTGAATGGCGTTAATAAGCTGTTAGTTTATGCTGATGATGTAGTATTATTGGCGGATAGCGAGGAGATACTAAAGGCCAACACGCACACACTATTGAGTAACACTAAGAAATTAGGACTGAAAGTAAATATCAATAAAACTAAATATATGGACACACGTAGAAATTCAGTATATAATGGAAATGGACAGCTAATGACAAATGAGGGAAATTTTGAGGAAGTGGCTGAATTCAAATACCTAGGAACAATAATCACAAATAGGAATGAGATGCACAAAGAAATTAAACATAGGCTCAATTCTGGAAATGCATGCTATTATGCATTGCACAGACTTCTGATGTCCCAACTCCCTTTCAAAAAACGTTAAGCTGAAATATATATAAAACTATTATTCTACCAGTTATATTATATGGGTGCGAAACATGGACTCTTACTTTAAGGGAGGAAAGGATATTACGAGTATTTGAGAATAAAGTTCTTAGGAAACTTTTTGGACCAAAGAGAGATGAAGAGACAGGTGAATGGAGAAGACTTCATAACAATGAACTACATGGTCTTTATAGGAAGCCAGATATAATAAGAACAGTTTAAGTCTCGTAGACAGCGATGGGCAGGACATGTTGCGCGTATGGGGAATGAAAGACTTGCATGGAAGCTTCTTGTAGGAAAGCCAGAGGGAAAATGCCCAGTTGGTAGACCAAGAATGAGGTGGGAGAATAACATTAACTATGATTTGAGGGAAGTAGATTATACAGGGATTGATTGGAAAGCATTAGCTCAGGATAGGGATGTATGGAGAGCTTATGTCCATGCGGCCATGAACCTATGGGTTCGATAGTGCCAATGAGTAAGTAAGTAAGGACTATTCCATGTAAGATACCAGTCTATGAATCCTGAAAAAGATCTTAGTTACTAACTGTATCAATACTTTCGGAAACATTCATATTAGAGACATTTTGTCAACATGTTTATTCAGATCAGATTAAGTAGAGGGCATTAAATTTGGTAGGTTAGATTAGAATGGTTAGGCACCAACAACTTCCATTATCTGTTAGCATGTTTTCATAAGTTAGCTGTTGTTTCAGTAATAAGTCTAATAGACATCTTCCATTGTTAATATGGCATATTTTAGGTTATTTTTACCTCAAATTATCATTACATTTTTAGACATTTTTTGGAGGGGAAAAATATATTAGGTTATTTGTACTCCAAATTCTTATTTAATTTTAGGCATTTTTTTAGAGGGGAAAAAATATACATCTCAGGTGATTAGTCACATCCAGTAGCAATAATTTTTTATTTATTTTTATGTGCATTTATGTAGACTGACATATCACATAGAATCCCTGAAAAATCAACTCCAATTTAATGGTCTTCAACCCAGATTCTGGAAAAAACTCAAGGAGCAAGTCCTTCAAGTGAGTCTTTAAGCCATGGGTCTGAGTCTGATGATTTTCAGGCTCATAAAAGATCCTTAAGCCTGAATAAAGAGGCCTCTAAGCAAAATTTACTGACTTTTTTTTATCCTAGTAATATTTTAGTTGCCTACTAGATTTGTCATTGGGTCGGTATGTTCACCACATACCATTTATGACATCTTTGGGAAATAAGCATAACTAAATTAACTTGATCTAGTAACTCCTAACAAAGGAAAGACTAAGGCTTAACATTGGACTGTTACGCTATTGTACATAGATATTTACAAATTTCTTGACCATGATCAAAAAGAGACCCAGAGATTTATCATAAATTAATTATATACCTATAAATTGTATATAAACAAGCATGAATACTTATTGGATCCATGCCCCTATACAACAAGAAATCTTTGCATTGTAGATATTTGCAGGATAGATTCCAGTAAATTACAATTATTTAAGTTTATATGGATAAATTTTTCTACTTATTTGCTACTGGTACTATTGTTCCCAATGACAAAACCCATCAGCGACTACCACAAGTACAAAAATTGGAAAAAGTTTAAATTACCTTGATCAATGAATTTTTCTAAGTTCTACAGAATTATGGTGCGCATGTGCAAATGCTTAAAGAAACTTCTGTTAGATGGCAGACATATGAGTGAAATCTGTATGACCAACCTTCACAATAAATTCCTAAAGAGGTTTAAATCCCTTCTTAATGTAGTGTAAAATAATCTGATATTGGCCTACACTAACTTGTCCCATCGGAACCTAACGAAATGAAGTGAGTGAACATACATTTCTTAAATATATTTTCAAATGTTGGTCATTCATATTTCACAAATATCTCCACCATCTAGGGAAAATTTCTTTAAGCATCTGTGAAAAAAGTTTAGTTTGAATTCCACAATAATTTTTTTTTAAGTCCTACAGAATAACAGTGCACATTCGAGAACATTTATAGAGTTGACGCTAGGTGGAATCACATATCTGTAAAGTCCTATAAAACGTTTATAGAGTTGTCGTTAGATAATACCACATAGCTGTGAAATCAATATAACCAACATTTGCAATAAATTCCCAAACATTTATTAGAAATTGATGTACACCAACTTCCCCCTTCCTAACCTAACAAAGGAAGGGAAAAGTCTAGTATTTGTCGATCACAAATTTTTTTAAGTTCTACAGAATTACAGTGTGCATGCACAAGATCTCAAATGCTTAATGAAGCATCTGCAAGATGGCAGTAAACTGGTGTTATCAACTTTCACAATAAATTCCCAAATGTTTATAATAAATGGACTTACACCAGTTTCCCTCTTCCTAACCTAACAAAATAAATTACAAAGTAAGTTAATTTCTTGAAATATGGATTGGAATTAATTATGAACGTTGGTTACACTGATTTCAGGGCCATCTAGCAGAAGTTACATTAAGCATTTGCGCATCTGTAGATCTCCACAATGTTTTCGTAATTATACAGATATTTAAAAATCACAAGAAATGTTTAAAGGGCTCAACTGCACTTCTACTAGCGCTTGATTTTTCAGTTATATTGTTGTAAACTATAGCTCTTCTCCTGTATTTACTAACATTATTTAATATTTTAAACTTTTTCAAAAAAATTTTATAACATTATTAGACAATTTTCAAGTATTTATTTAAATATGTAAATCACAATATTATGACACTGTTAGAAAATATTGTGATGCTAACTGCTATTTTCTCCACAGAGTATATTACTTAGTCTATGATTTTTCTATCGCTGTTTTGGGTTATCGCTGGTTGGATCAGCGTTAAGTAGTGATAAGTGTATACCCATTTTTAATACTTGGTAATTTTTAATATTATTAATATATTTTTAACACAGATTTGAGGATTTATTGCAAATATTGGTCATTTAAATTTCATAGTGACGGATAGTAATTGAGGATGATAATCGATACGGTATGTGGTTCGATTGTGGGTTATCGCTGGCTCTATAAAGTCTGGCGCATGTGCACTGTTTTTCAATAGGACTTTGAAAATATTTCACGTTAGTTTAAATGCAGTTATTCCATTTAAATAATTGTTACAAAATGTTTAAAACAGTACGAAATGTAATTATAAGTGGTATAAGTGTGCAGTGCAACAGTGGCATACAAATGTTGTATGGAAAATAGTGGTCCAACAAATACTAGACTTGAGATCCTAACAAAATAAATTACATACATATTATTTAATTAAGTGTATACTATCTGATGTCCACTAACTTGTCCCATCGGAACCTAACAAGATGAAGTGAGTGAAATTCCATTTCTTAAAATATATTTTTGAATGTTGGTCATTCCAATTTCACAGATATCTCCGCCATATAGTGGAAGTTTCATTAAGCGTTCGCACATGCACATGACTCTGCAGAACTTCACAGAAATTGCATACATAGATAAATATTTTATAATTCTAAAAACATGTTATAAGTATCTTTAAAATGTATGAAATATTAGTAAAGACAGAAGAAGTACGTAGAGGAACAGGAATACAAGAATGTATGGAAAATCAAGGAGAAATTAATTTAAAGTTGAGCCCTGTTCGCGCATGCGCACTACGATTCTGTAGAACTTCGAAAAAATAATTTGAGATTAGTGCAACAGTTTGAATACATAAATATTTAATAATCGTAAAAAAAAGATAAATATCGTTGCAAAACGTTTAGAATACTACGAGATATTACTAAAGACGGGAAAAGTACTTCGAGCAACGGTACTACAAAAATATAGTAAGGGAAATCATAGGTCGAATTATTCTAAACTTGAGCCCAAAACAATCTTTCAATCTGTGTATACGAAAAAAGAAAGATAAAATGGTATATGCAGCCTACTTAGGCACTATACTCACCATAGCTAAGGACAAAATGTCTGAATATTTAATTAAATTATGATAGCATGTAACAAGGAATATTGTTATATTGCTTTACACTCTCCTTCGTATTTAGTACCACTATGAAACAAAACTTAACAACCGTCACATTCAAAATTATAAAACTTTAAACATAAATGTCAAATATCATTGCCACCAACTAGTCTATTAAAGATTAAAATAACCAAATAACCTAACAGTGAAAAATTCAAAGCGATGATTCGATGGATCGTTCAGGGTTGCCAATACCCAGTAAGAAAAAATGGCTAAAACTGACACCTAAAAATTGTATAAATGGCTAAGATGCAACTGTTATCCGTGAATGAAACTGTATTTTAAAACTTAAAAAATGGACTTTGAATCTGTACGTCTAAAGTATAATTTTGTCAATATTTTTGCTTTTACTCTATTGGAATTGCTGTAATTATAATATGGTGACTAAATTATGAACATAAAATCTACTTTAAGAAATTAATATTTTATTGCATCGAAAGATTCTGTAATTCTGAATTAAAAAAAAAATCTTTAATTTATTTTCCTTGTAAGTTTATCTAAGTTGTATTTTTATTCTCTTCTCACCAGAAATTCTATTTCTATGGGATATTGTTTATTTCTTACTCTCACTGAGTGGTGGTCTGAATCACTATAAAAATCTACTCCCCTCGTATATATAGACGAGCTTGTTCTGCACTAATACAATGTCTAATGATTATAAAAATAGTAATAGTTTTAAACATATCCTCAATTCAGGAAATTCACGCTATTGTGCATTACAGGGACTCCTCTCTTCCCAACTTATCTAAAAATAAATAACTTAATTAATTTTAAAAAATAATTAAACTGAAGAAAGACAAATGGTGTTATTCTCCCACTTGTATTACATAGATGTGAAAAATGGACTCTTATTTTAAAGGAGGGGAAAGGATTTCAAGTATTTGAGAATAAAGTTCTTGGGGGAAAAAATAGACCTAAGAGACAGGCGAATGGATAAGACTACATAACAGTGAGCTACGTGATCTTCATGGGAAACCAGATAAAGTATGAGTTAAGTCTAGTAGACTGCGATGGGTAGAACACGTGGTACGAATGGGGAATGAAAGAGGGGAATGGAAATATGTTATAGGATAAGAAAAGAGATAGCACACTGTAGTCAGCCCAAGAGTGAGGTGGGAGCATAGCAGTAACTATGATTTGAGGAAAGTTTATTACACAGGAGATGATTGGAAAACATGGGATGTACGGAGAGCTTGTGTCCCCCACGACTGTAAACCTGTGGTAAAATGTCTGATACGTGAAAAAAATAAATAAGAAAGTTGCTGGAGAAATGTTAATGGTAGTACTGAGGGACATAATGACGAATGAATTCTCATCAGTTATCGGGAGTGATTGGTTAGGATACTGCAATCATGCGCGGAAACTGGAGACTCAATACTGGGAAAGGGATAGGTTGTTGGAAACACCATACATGAATTCATCATTGCATTTTGAGTTGCCGAAAGTGATACTAGTGACTCCAGTTACTAACAATCAAATGAAGAAAGTGACGACACTGTGATTGCTTGTCCACTGTCAGACAACAAATAATGAAGTTCAACTTTCATCATATCACATAAGTTATTTTTTTTATATATATATCAGAATTTTTAGCGGCTTTGAGTGTTGCTAAAAATATTTACATTATTTTTTCTTGATATTCTTGGACCTAATATGAGTTGGTCAACAAAGGCTACAGCTACAACCGAACAAGTCACTACTGGCTGCCTATAGGAGTAGAGGAAATAGGCGAGCGTTTAAAACAAGACAACATCACATCAGCGAATCCAAGCCAACTCAAGTGCAGGCGTCCAGGTATCCATCAGAGCCTTCTTAACCTAAAAACTCTACTTGCTAAATCCCATCGACTCCTAGCCTAGCTTAACCCAGAGCTTAGGACTGAGCACCTCCTTAACCGTATTCTTCCATCATATGATTGCAGATAAACCTAACCTCAAAAGTCCGGATCAGCAAGGAGACATGGACTTGGACAGGGAATTCACTTTTCCATCCGCAAAACACATGGCCAAACAGAAAAAACAACAGAATGAAACACTACAAACACACAATGAAGATACAGCATCACCTATTATCGCAGACAAAAAAACTCGATGCACTCAAGCTAGCACGCATCACTGGAGAAAGATGTAATGACATCTCAATGAAATTCACAAAAGACACACTCAAAATTCACACTACAACAAAACTTGCCTACGATCATGCTATACGCATCCTCAAAGACATGAAGACACCTTTTCACACACATGCCTAAGGAACTACATTAATCAGTGGTGGAGAGTGGATTCGACAAGTGTTAGCCGCCATTTATTTTACATTAATATTGATATAATATTGTGTTTATTATATTATTTGTAATAAGTAAATCAACTTCTAAAAAGAATGGCATACAATGTTAGTTGTATCAAATATAATAAACTGCTATATGTGTAGGGCTTAGGAAATCGAAGGGGATAATTGGACGTATTAATAGTAAATTAAACATAAAAATGCATGATTTTAAAAGACATATTCGTTTCCACTTCCAGCAGGTTTCTAGAGCTTATCAGTGTGCTCTATACATCGGTAGCCTCGTCTTCTATATAAGATACTAAGGGCGAGATCACTTATTTTATTTTATTGAATAAAGTAGCGGATATAGAACATATTAAGTCGTTTTGAACATCGTGTGATGTGCCAACGAACACAGTAGAAATTCCCAAATCGTTTCTTAATTTCTCATCCCTAGAGTAACAATTCAATACAATTAGGCCTTACCTCTTTTGTTAGATTCGGTGTTTTCTGCATGACCCTTAAATGGCAGCTTTCGTTTGGCTAGGAAACACACAGCGTCTATTAGGCAGCTAACAATGTACGTGTTTGCTTTAACTTTTTCGTTATGCTTATCCGTATTAATTTTGATAGTCCAGCTTCGGGATTCTTTAATTCTAGTGTTTCCAAACTTATGTAGCGCTATTTCACAGTTAACGTGGACTTAAGATAGTTTATGACTTTTTCAGTACATAAAAACTATTTAGTACATCAGAAACCGCCTTTGTTGTCCAAACTTTTTTCTCCATTGAAAATAGAAGGCAGGGCGAATAAAAGGAACATGACTTCCTACAGCCATATCTCATGTTCATACCAACCTTCTTATGGCCATCATCATCACCATCCTTATCATCCTTCACCGGTGTGGAAAGCAATGGGAAGCTACCACACCTATAATTCCCTAGTAAAGCTGCAAAGCATAGCATGAATATGGTATGATTGCAGTGAATGACCTATCCTCGGGCAGAATTACTATGGATGGATGGAATATGCTTTTATAATTTATTGAATAAAAATAGTGTATGAAACACGTATAATGTAAACTCGTTTACAATGTTATGTAATTATTACATTCGTTAATAATGTAATAAAGTATAAGATTGTAAAATTATGGATTATATACTATTATTAACTTATTAATCATATACTATTATTACATTAATGCACTTTTTATGCAGATTAAATTATTCTTAAATTGTCAAATTACTGAAAAAGGTAACAGAAAATTAAATTCAAGTACTTAAATGCTTTGAGAATAACTTAGGCTATAACTTAATTTATTGTTAAAAGTTAAAAATATCTTTATCATTAAAAAAGCGACTAATGTTTTCTAAACATATAATACTAAAATCTCAGAGATATAAACATATTTTCTCCAACTCATTTATAAAATGATGTTTCTATTTCTCGTATATCTTCATCTCATAATTTTGTTCAGTATATAATGATACATATTTAAATAAAAATATCGGCTCTGATGGTGACTCAAAAACTAAACTTGGAAATAACAAATCACTGGAACCTATAATGAAATGTAAACAACTGAATGAGGTAGGCCTAATTCAGGAAGGGCTTCTAGATTCGGTGCTACCATATGTCATTCCGAAACAGTCATCTGCTCATCCTGTAAAAAAAAAAAAAGAACACTTTTGCCAATGTGAAGAAACCTTCTTTGACATATCTAGACAAATCACCTTCTGGTAAGTTCTGTAAGGAGAAACTAGCAATAAATAACAGAAGGGAATCCTCGCCTGGGGAGTAAGTAAATATTTATCTTATACAACGTCTGTAAATGGAATATTATTGATGGAGATTATGACTCTGATTTCGTCAATAAAGTACTATATTAAATAGAACCCAATCTCTATACATTAGTTTTAAAAACCGTTGATGCATGTCAACAGTGATGCTGTCATTTTCAAGACTGAGTAATAATACAATTAAAACCTACTCTAACTAAAAGAAAATATGTCAACCAAATATTATATGACATCACATCACTTGAATGGAGTTGTTAGTTGGCCTACTATTTTGCTACACTGTAATCGAGTTATATTTAATGCAGTACCATATTGACGAAATCAGAGTATTTTATACAATTTTCTCCAAAATGATATTTCCAAAATTCCATCACACAGGAACTGCATAAACTAACCAAATTCTTTAGCAAGTAAAATTTATGATTTGACTTTGTTGGTTTATGGAATGTATATTTCTTTGTATGGTATATAATTACATTTGAATACAGCAAACGTGACATTTATTGGTGACTTTTTTAAAGTAAACCTCCACGTCTAAAGGTCAGATTTACCTAATTTTTTTAAAATACATCTTCCTCATTTTATTTTGGTATCATATACTGAGTTCCGTTGCGAAAAATAAATAAAAATCTGACTACTAGAGCAATTTTACAATTTTTGTTTCAGATGAATTCCTACTTCTAATGGTCCAAATTTGCTGATTAACAATCTCGACCTTACTTTTTTTAATTGGTTGCTATGTACTTAGTTTGCTTCTGGAAAAATAAAAATTGCAGCTGTTAAAGCATTAACAAACATGCACACACAAACACACCTACAATAATTTATATATAAAGTTCTTGTCATGGTCAATTTTAATCTGTACTATGTAGTATCGATGTAGATATATAAAAATGTGTTGTTTATTTATTTATATGTATATTTCATTTGATTATTCATTGTCTTGATTGATTCTTGGACTTCAATAATTGTGCCCCACTCACTTCTAACCTCACGAAGCGCCACTGGCCAGTACAACAATGCATCACACTATTTTAGCTAACTAAAATAAATAATTATTGCTTCACCTATCCCATTGACGGTGAAAATTAAAGGAGTCGCCACACAATTGACAGTCAATCGGTTTCAATTAGTGTTTCTTTTGAGATAAAACTTTTTACATTGCCACAAACATTATTAACAGAGAAAAAAATAAGCCGCCCGTCAATACGATTGGCGGGGCAATAATAAAATTGTATGTTTCAAACTGTAAGAATTGCAGATGTTGTTATCGTGGGTGCTTCACCCTTGACCATAACCATCTATATAATTTATTTGAAACAGAGATGTCTTGCTAGTTTGTGATATTTTAAAGTTTAATAATAATTTTTACAAGCAATCATATTATTTAGATTTAAAATTTTATAATAAATTATACCACATAGTGATATTTCCTATAATATTTTATAACATTTTTACAGTTACGATATGTTCTGTGATTACTTAGAGATATTATGAGCTGAAAAGTTTAATACTGCATCCAGTCCCCCAGCTTAAATCTTACAAGCATTTGTTTGAAGAAATGAGCTGCATTAAGTCCACCGATATTGCACGGTTGGAGCGGGTATCACAAGTTGCACTTGCTCATTGTAGCCGGGTTTGTATTAAATATTTCAGCCAAACCCAACTAAACATCACACATAAATTTCAAACTTTCGATTATCACCTGCTTAGAATCATGTTGTTCTAATTACATTTTTTAGTGAATTCTAAAGGGATAAAGCTTTCGAGGTTCTTATATTAAGATATTTTTAAATTTTGTAGATCCATTTAGTAATTTAGTTCCCTCAGGTCCCCACCTCTAGTCCCCTTAAGTCCTCGCTTCTCATCCCTTCAGGTATTCCTTTCTCATCTCCTCAGGAGGTACTCCCCTCTCGTCCTCACAAGTCATTGCTACTCGTCACCTAAGGTCTTCACTTCTAGTCTATTTAGGTCCACACCTCATTTCCCCACAGGTCATCGCGTCTCGTCCTCTCATGTCCTCACCTCTCTCGTTCCTAAGGTTCTCGATTTTTTCCCTCAGGTCCTCGCCTCTCGTCCCCTAATGTCCTCGACTCTTTCCCTCAGGTCCTCACCTCTTGACCCCACAGGTTTTCACCTTAGATCTATGCAACTAATCCACTGAAGTCCCCGTTTCTCGTTTCCACAGGTATTCGCCTCTCGTCTCCTCGGATCCCGGCATATCGCCTCACATGTCCTCGTCTGTCGCTTCTTCGGGTTCTCGCCTACTGTCCCCTAAAGTCCACGCCTCTAGTCCCCTCAGGTTCTCGCCTCTCAACCTCTTAGCTTTCCGCCGCTTGTCCCCTCAAGTTCTCGCATCTCGTCCCCTCAGGTTCTCGTATCTCGTCCCCTCAGGTTCTCGTATCTCGTCCCCTCAGGTTCTCGTATCTCGTCCCCTCAGGTTCTCGTATCTCGTCCCCTCAGGTTCTCGTATCTCGTCCCCTCAGGTTCTCGTATCTCGTCCCCTCAGGTTCTCGTATCTCGTCCCCTCAGGTTCTCGTATCTCGTCCCCTCAGGTTCTCGTATCTCGTCCCCTCAGGTTCTCGCCTCTCGTCCCTTCGGGTTCTCGCCTCTCGTCCCTTCGGGTTCTCGCCTCTCGTCCCTTCGGGTTCTCGCCTCTCGTCCCTTCGGGTTCTCGCCTCTCGTCCCTTCGGGTCCTCGCCTCTCGACCCCTTAGGTTCTCGTCCCCTCATGTTCTCTACACGCCTCACGAGCCCTCAGGTTTTCGCCTATCGTAACCTCATGTTCTCGCCTCTAACCCCCTCAGGTTCTCGTCTCTAGTCCCCTTAGGTTCTTGAGTCTCGTTCCCTCAGGTCCTCGCCTCTAGTCCTCTAAGATTCTCGAGTCTCGTACCCTCAGGATCGAGTCTCGTACCCTCAGGATCTCGCCTCTAGCACCTTCAGCTTCTCGAATCTCGTACCCTCAGGTTCTCGCCTCTAGCTCCTTCAGCTTCTCGAGTCTCGTACCGTCAGCTTCTCACCTCTAGTACCTCCACGTTCCCTACTCTCGTACCCTCAGGTTCCCTACTCTCGTACCCTGAGGTTCCCTACTCTCGTACCCTCAGGTTCCCTATTCTCGTACCCTCAGGTTCCCTGCTCTCGTACCCTCAGGTTCCCTATTCTCGTACCCTCAGATTCTCGGCTCCAGTCCCCTCAAGTTCTCGCCTCTAGTCTCTTCAGGTTCTCAAGTCTCGTACCCTCAGGTTCTTGCCTCAAGTACCCTCAGGTTCTTGCCTCAAGTCCCCTCAGGTCATCTAGTCTCGTATCCTCAAATTCTCGCCTCTAGTTCCCTCTGGTTCCCGAATCTCGTAACCTTAAATTCTCGCCTCTAGTTCCCTCTGGTTCCCGAGTCTCGTATCCTCCTCAAATTCTCGCCTCTTGTTCCCCTCAGATTCCTGAGTCTAGTCCCTTCAGGTTCTCGCCTCTAGTCCCCTCAGGTTCTCGCCTCTAGTCCCCTCAGGTTCTCGCCTCTAGTCCCCTCAGGTACTCGTCTCTAGTCCCCTCAGGTTCTCAAGTCTAGTCCCCTCAGGTTCTCAAGTCTAGTCCTCTCAGGTTCTCGCCTCTAGTCCCCTCAGGTACTCGCCTCTAGTCGTCTCAGGTTCTCGCCTCTAGTCCCCTCTGGTTCTCGCCTCTAATCTCCTCAGGTTATCGCCTCTAGTCCCCTCAGGTTATCGCCTCTAGTCCCCTCAGGTTCCCGAGCCCCGTACCCTTAGGCTCTCGCCACTCGTCCCCTCAGGTTCGCGCTTCTAGTCCACTCAGATATCCGCCTCTCACCTCTCAGGTCATTTCCTCTAGACACCTCAAGTCCCCGCGTCTCGACTCCTCTGGTCCGCGCCTCTCGTCTCTCAGTTACCCGCCTCTAGTCTCCTCTAGTTCTCCACCAATCCTCCCCCAGTTCCTCGCCTTTCTACCCCTTAGATACCCGTATCTCGTCTCTCGATCCATTAGGCCATCGCCTCTAGTACCCTCAGATTCTCGCATCTCATCTCCCCAGGTTCTCGCCTCTAATATTCTCAAGTTCCTGCCTTACGTCTCTTCAAGCTCTTGCCTCTCGTTCTCTTAGGTTCTCGTCACGTCTCTCGTCCTCTTAGGTTCTCGTCACGTCTCTCGTCCCTTCAGGTTCTCGTCACGCCTCACGTCCCCTCAGGTTCTCGCCTTTAATCTCTTAGGTCCTCGCATCTCGTCAACTCAGGTCCACGTATCACTACCTCTCACGTCCCCGATACTCGTCTCTTCAGGTCCTCCCTCAGGTAGCCGCCTCTCGTCAACCCAAGGTCCTCGCAACTAGTCCCCTCATGTACCCGCCTACTGAATACTCATGTCTTCGACTGTCGTCCCCTCAGGTCCTTCCCTCTAGAATCCTCAGGTACTCGTCTGTCGTCCCCTCATGTCCACGCATATCTTAGACTAAGGACCTTGCATCTCGTCCCTTTGGGTACTCGATTCTCGACACTAAAAGTCCTCTCATTTCATGCATACACGCCCTCGCATTTCGTCCCAACAGGTCTTCGCCTCTCGTCCCTACAAGACACCGCTTCTCGTCCCTCAACTAATGGCCTCTCGTCTCCTCGAGTCCTCGCCACTCGTCCCCTAAGGCCATCGACCCGTCCCCTCGCGTGTTCTCCTCTCGCCACCACACACGTCTTCACCTCTCGTCCCTTAGGTTCTCGCATATAATCCAATCAGGTCCTCGCCTTATGTCGCCACAAGGCTTCGCCTCATATATCCTCAGGTCCTCCTCGCTTTAGATGATTGTTGGATGATTTTTAATGATTACTGCATTATTTTTAATGATTGATTGTCGAATAATTGTTGAATGATCGTTCAGTCATCGCTGATAGGTTTCTGAAAAATTGTTGAGTGGTTCTTGAATGAATGTTGAAATATTGTTTAATGATTGTTTGTTGAAAGAATGTAAATTAATGATTGTTGAATATTTGTTGATGATTGTATAATGAATGATTGTAAATGATTCTAAAATAAATGATTGTTTAATGATTGTTGAATGATTGTTTAATGGTTGTTGAATTATTCAAACTATTTTCAACTATTATTCCACAATCATTCAACAATCATCCAAAAACCATCTAACAATCATTCAAGAGTCATCAAACAATCATCTAATAAACCAACAATTATCGAAAAATTATCCACTAATCATCAAACAATCATCCAACAACCATACTACAATAATCCAACAATCATCCAACCACCATACTACAATAATCCAACAATCATTAAAAATCATTCAGCAATCAACCAATAATAGTTCTATATTCGTTCAACAATTGTTGAGCTATCGTTCAATAAGATTCAACAATCATTCAACAAACATTCAAAAACCATTCAACAACATTTCAACAATTCTTCAACAAATACACTAAAATAATTCAACAATAACTCAACAAACATTCAATAATCATTCAACGATAATTAAACAAACGTTCTACTAACCATATAAAAATAATTCAACAATCATTTAACGATGCCTCATTCAATAACCATTCAACAATCAATCATTTAACAAACATTCAACCATAATTCAATAATCATTCAACAATAGATCACTCAACCATCATTCAATAAATCTTCAGCAATAATTAAAAAATCATCCAACAATGACTAAAAAATCATCCAGGAATCGTCCGACAATCATTCAACATTAATCCAATATTCATTAAACAATTATTCAAGATTCATTCAATCATCCAACAAGCTTCAAACAATGATTCAAAAAGCGTTCAACATTCATCCAACAATTACTTTAAAATCATACTACAATAAAACCAACAATCATCCAACTATCATTTAACAGTCATTCAACAACCATCCATCAAACATTAAACAATAATTCAACAATCATTCAAACATCATTCAACAATCATACTACAATCATTCAATGATAATTCAAAGATCATTCAATGATAATTCAAAGATCATTCAACAATCATTCAAGAATATTTAAAAATATTCAACAATCACCCAACAAGCATTCAACAATAATCCAAAGATGTTTTAACAATCATACTACAATCATAAAAAATCATTGAACAGTTATCCAACAATCATCCAATAATAATTCAATATTAATTCAACAACCATTGAAACATCATCCAACCATCATTCAACAATCATTCTATGATCATTCAACAATTGTACGTCAATCGTTCAGCAATCGCTCAACAATTACTCAACAATCATTCATCAATCATTCAGCAAACAGTAGTCAATCATTGAAAATGCATTCAACAATCCTTCATCAAACATTAAAAATCATACAACAGTCATTCAACAACTGTTCAACAAACATTCTACAATCATTCAACTATCATTCAACAAACATTTAACAATCATTGAACAATCATTCATTCAAAAATAATGAAAAAATCATTCAATCATTCAACATTCATACAACTGAATTCATTTAACAATCTTTCAACATCCATTCAACAATCGTTCAATAAATCTTTGAACAATCATTAAAAAATCGTTCATTCAATACTGATTAAAAAAACATTCATTCAAAAATCATCCATTCAACAATCAATTATTCAACAGTCACTTCACAATCAATCATGCAACAATCATTCATAAATAATCCAAGAATTACTCTAAAATCACTTAAATATTATTCAACAATCATCCAACAATCAATCAGAAAATATTAGCCAATCATTAAAAATTCATTCAACACTTATTCAAAATTATACAAGTCGTTCAACCATAATCCAACCAACATTCAACAACCATTCAACAATAATGCATACAAAAATAATAAAAAAATCATTCAATCATTCTACAATCATTAAACAATAATTCAACAATCATTCAATATTCACTTAACAATCATTCAAAAATCCTCCAACAATCATTAAAAAATCCTTCAACAATCATTTAACAATCATTCAAAAATCCTTCAACAATCATTCAAAAATCCTTCAACTATCATTAAAAATTCCTTCAACAATCATTCAAAAATCCTTCAACAATCATTCAAAAATCCTTCAACAATCATTCAAAAATCCTTCAACAATCATTAAAAATCGTTGATTCAATAGTCATTCATAAATCATGCATTCAATAATTATTCATCAATTAATCACTCAACAGTCATTCCACAATCAATCATTCAGCAATCATGAAAAATACTCTACAATCACTTAATTATCATCCAACATTCATTCAACAAACATCCAACATTCATTCAAGAAACATCCAACAATCATAAAAATATACAACATTCATCCAACAATCTTACTACAATCATGCAACATTCATCCAGCAAACATTAGTCAATCATTAAAAATGTATTCAACAATATTTCAACAATCATTCAAAAATCATTCAACAAACATTTTACAATCATTCATCAAACATTCTACAATCATTCAACCATCATTCAACAAGCATTTAACAATCATTAATTCAAAAATAATTTAAAATCATTCAATCATTCAACATGCATTCATTCAACAATCATTCAAAAATCCAACAACAATTATTCAAAAATCGTTGATTCGTTAATCATTAAAAATCATGCATTCAATAATCATTCAACAGTTATTCCCCAATTATTCAACTATCAATCATTGAACAATCATGCAACAATTATTAAAAAACATCCAATAATCATCCAACAAATATAAACAAATATCCAACATTCAACCAACAAGCACCCAACAATCATTCAACAATCATTCAATATCATCCAACAATCGATCTACAATTATTCAACAATCGTCAATATCATTAATCAATCATTAAAAAATCATACTACAATCATTTAACAATCCATCAACAATCGTTAATCAATCGTTCAAAAAACATTCAGCAAAAATTCAACTATCGGTCAACAATCGTTCCACAATTATTAAAAAGTAATTAAACAATCATTCTGCAATCATTCAAAAATAAATTATCACTCAACAATGAATTATTCAACTACCTATTAATTATCATTCAACGATCAATTAAAAATCATTAAAAATCATCAACAATAAGTCAACGATTATTACAAAATCAACAAATTATTAAACAATCTTTCAACATCCATTGAAAATCATTTAACAACTATTCTACAACCATTCGACAACCATTAAAATCATTAACAACCGTTAAAATATACAACAATCATTAAACGACCAGCCAACTATCAACCAACAATCATTTATCAATCACATCATAACCATTCAACAATCAATCATTCATCAATCATTCAATGATCATTCAACAAACATTCAAAAATAATTTTACTATTGTTCAGCAATCATTCATGAATCGATCATTCAACAATCATTAACAATAATACAACATTCAACAATAATTGTACAATCATTCATCAATCATTGTAGAATCAATAGTTCAACAATCTGACATACGAAAATTATTCCATAATCAATCATCCAACAATCATTCAAAGATCATTAAACGATCAGTCAAAATCATTAAAAATGATAAACAGTAATTGAACATTTATTAATAATTCATTTAAAAATCAAATCAGTTAACAATCATTCATTCAACACTGAAACATTTAAAACCATTCAACAATCGTTCATCAAACAATCACTCACTCAACAATCACTCAAAAATTATTCAACAAATTTTCAGAGATCATTCAACGTTCGTTCAACAATCATCCAATGACATGCAACGATCTTTCAAAAAAACATTCAACATTCATTGAACAATTATTCAAAAACCTTTTAAAATTATAAAACATCCATTCAACATTCGTTCAAAAAGCATTAAACAATCAGTCAAATATAGCCCAACAATCATACAAAAACATCCAACAATTATTCAACAAACATTCAACAATAATTCAACGAGCTTTCAACAATCATCAGTAAACATTAAAAATCATCACACTAACATCCATCAATCATTAAAAAATCATCACACAAATATCCATCAATCATTAAAAAATCATCCAGCAATCATACAACATTCATCCAAAATGCATTAAACAATCATCCTTGAGAAAGTATTCAAAAATTATCTAACAATCATCGTTCAAAAAGCATTCAACAATTATCCAACACGCATCGTTCAAACATCAAGCATTTAATCAACAATCATCCACCATCACCCAACAAATATCTAACAATCATACAACAACCATGCTACAATCATACGACATTCATTAAAAAGTCATTCAACAATCATCAAAATAATCCAATAAACACCCTTCAATTATCAAGCAATCAACCAACAATAATTTAAAATAATTAAACAGTCATATAACAATCTTCAACAATCACTCAGCAATCATTCATCAATCACTCATACAACAATCTTTCATCAATCAATCATTTATCAAACAGTCATTCAACGATCACTCAACATTTATTCAATAATCATTCATTGATCTTTCTATAATCATTCAACGAATATTCCACAATCTTTCAACTATCATCAAGCAATCATGCAACAATCACCCCACAATCATCGAACACTTATTCTACAATCATCTTACAATCATCCAAGAATCCTTCGACAATCATCGTTCAGAATGCATTAAAAGATTATCCAACAATAATCGACCAATCAAGCAGCAATCACTCAACAATCATCCAACATCACCCAATAAACATCTAACAATCATGCTACAATAATTTCAAGAATCATTAAACAATAATTAAAAATCCATTCAATAATCATATCAAAATAATCCAATAATCATCCCGCAATAATCAATCAATCATTCAACAATCATTAAATAACCATTAAACAGTCATATAACAATCATTCAACAATCATTAAATAACCATTAAACAGTCATATAATAATCATTCATCAATCACTCATTCAACAAACGTTCATTCAAGAATCATTCATCAAACAATTACTTATCAGTCACTCAACGATCACTCAACAATTTAAATTATCAATCATTGATTATTCAATAATAATTCAACGAATATTCCACAATCAGTCAACAATCTTTTAACTACCATACAAAAATCATCAAGCAATCTTACGACAATACCCAACAATTATACTACAATCATCTTACAATCATCCAAGAATCCTTCAACAAGCATTCAATATTCAATGAGTGATCATTTAACATCCATACAACTCTTCAAGACCCATTTAATAATTATTCATTAAACAATCAAACTATCAACAATCATCCCCCAATCAATCATTCAGTCATAAAACATTCATTCAAAAACCATTCAGCGATCTTTCTACGATGATTCAACAATAATTCAACAATCATTCAATGTTTTCAACGATTTAACAATCATTCAAAAACTGTTCAACAAACATAAAACAGTCGTTCAAAAACGTTCAACAATTATCCAACAGTCTTCAATAATTCCACAATCATACATCAATAATTCAACAATCATCCAACAGACAAACACAAATAGTTCAACAATCATCCAACGATCATTAAAAACAATTCAATGATCATCAACAAGCATTAGGAAATCATCCAACAATAATTAAAAATTAATTCGAAAATCATCCAGCAATGGTTAAACGACCATTCAACAATTACCCAACAATATACAAGAAACATCCAGCAATCAGTAAAAATCGCTAAACATTCTTTAAAAATTCGTTAAAAATCATTCAACAATCATTCATCAATCAATCATTCATCAATCAACCATTCATCAATGAATCTTCAATTGATCCTTGAATAATATTTCAACAATCAGTCAAAAATCATTCATCCATCATCCAAAGAACACTCAACATCGATTCAACAACCAACAGGCATTCTACAAACATTCAAGTAGCATTCATTAATCATTCAACAATTATTTAACTATCATCAGATTACATTCATGTAAATTCAGAATCGAATCAGCAATCATTGAACAATCATTCCACAATAATTCAAAGAATATTCCACCATCATTGAACAATCATTATACGGTCGTTCAACGGCCATTCTGCGATCATTCAATGATCATTCAACCAATCATTTAGCAACCATTCAACCAATCATTTAGCAATATTTTACCTATCATTAAATAATCATTCAACAATAATTCATTCAAAAATCATTCCACAAGCATATATTCCACAATCATACATTAATCGTTCCAAAATAATTAAAATCATTTAGCAATCATTCAACAATTATTCATCATTCATACATTCAATAATCAATCATGCATCAATCAATCAATCAATCAATCAATCAATCAATCAATGATCTTTCATTAAACATTCTAAGATCTTTAAATAATCATCCAAATGGTCACTCAACTATCATTCTACGATCATTGCTCAATCATTCAAGAAACTCTCAAGTATCATAAAATTATAAACATCCAATAATGATTCTACAATCATTTATCAGTTATGCAAAAAAAGTTCCCAAAATCATTCCACAGTCATATAACCATAATAATCATCCAACAATCATTCAGCAATCATTAAACCATCATTAAACAATCATTCATCAATCAATCATTCAAAATTATACGAATATTCAATAGTTGTTCAAAAATCACTCAAATTTTTTTCAACAATCATTCAATAATCATCCGATAAATGTCCAAAAATCATTCGGCAATCATTCAGTAATCGTCCAATAATCAACGAAGAATCATTCAATAATCGTCCAACAATCAACGAAGAATCATTCAATAATCGTCCAACAATCAACGAAGAATCATCCAGCAATCATCCAACAGTCAATCAACAGTTATATAACAATCATTCAACAATCACTGTCATTCATATGTAATCCATTCAACAACCATTCAATCATTATTCCATCAATCAATCATTCAACGATCATTCAACCATTAACCAATGATTATTCAACCGATCATTCAACAATATTTAAACTATCATTCAACAATCATCAATCATCCAGTAAACATTCAACAATAATCCAATAATCACCCAACATTGTCCAACAATCATTCAACAACCATAAAACAATCATTTAATATTCATGAAAAAACATTAATTCACCAATAATCGAAGAACCATTCAGTAAACAATTATTTAACCATCATTCAACGATCATTCTACTATCAGTGAAGTATCACTCAACATTCATTAAACAATCATCAGTAAACCTTAAAAAATCATCCCACAATGTTCCATCAATCATACAACAATCATTCTACAATCATTAAAAAACATTCACAATCATTCTACAATCATTAAGAAACATTTACAATCATCCAACAATCATCAAACAAACATTAAGATATTATCCAGCAAATATTCAACAATCAGAAAATAGTCAAACAACAATCACCCAACAACCATCTACCAATCACACAACAAACATGCTACAATCATCCCACAATCATTCAAAAATCATTAAACGACCATACTACAATAAACGAATAATCGTTCAACAATCTTTAACAACGAAACTATAATCATTCAACAGGCATTGAACAATCATTAAAAAATCATTCAACAATAATTAAACAATAATTCAACAAACATCCAACAATCTCCCAAAGATTATTCAACAACCATTCAATAATAATTCAAAAACCGTTCAACCAACCGTACAACCATCATTCAACAATCATTTAACAATTACTCATTCAACAATAAATTATTCAACAAGCTTTGAAGAATACATCACTCAACAATAATTTTAAAATTATTAAATAAATATTCAGCAATCATTCAACAATGATATAAAAATCGTCCAATAATCATCCTGAAATTGTCCAACAATCGTTCAACATTCATCCAACAATGACTTAACAATCATTCAGCGACCATAAAAAATAATAAACAATCAGACGACAATCCACTAACAATCACTATTCAATAATATTATAATCATTCTACAATCACTTAACAATCATTCCACAAAAATCGTTCAACAATCATTCAGCAATCATTCAACGATCATTAAACAAGCATTAAAAATAATGTTACGATCATTCAGCAAACATTCATTGAACAATCACCAACAAACAATTAACAATACTTCAGAAATAATTCAAACATGTTTGAACAACCGTTCATTTATCTATCAATAATAAATCTGCAATCATTCAACAATAATCAATCATTCAACAGTCAATCAAAGATAATTTAACAATCATTAAAACTCATTCATCGATCATTCAGCAACAATTCAACAATTGATCACTCAACACTCATTCAAAAATCATGCAATATTCATTCAAAAATTATGCAATAATCATTCAACAATCATATATCAACTATTTAGTAATCATTCAGCAACCACTGCCAACCATTGAATAAACGCACTACAATCATACAAGTACATAACAACATCCAATGATCGTCCAAAAATCACCCGACAATCATCCAAGAATCAGCCGACAATTCACAAAATATCCAACAATCATACAACATTATCCAACAATAATTAAAGATCATTCAATAAATAATCAATTAACAACCATCCAACAAACATAATATTTTAATATTATTTCAACAACCATTGGTTCAAAAGATACTCACTCAACAATTATTCATTCAATAATCAATCATCAATTAAGCAATTATCAATTAATCATTCATCAGTCAATTAATCATTCATAAGTCAATCAATCACTCAGCAATTATTCAAGATTCATTCAATAATCAACCACACAACAATCATTCAAGCATCACTCAAATATTTTTCAAAAATCACTCAACAATCATTTAACTACCATTCATCAATCATTCAAATCCATTCAGCCATCATTCATCAAACATGATTCAACAAACATCTTAAAATCATTCAACAACCATTCAACAGACTTTCGACAACCATTGATCAACTATTCTATAATCATTCAACAATCATTAAAAAACGTTAAAAATCATTCAACAAGCATTAAAACATAGTTCAACAAAGATCAAACATTCGTTCAAAATTCTTTCATCAATCATCCATCATTCATTAAAAATTATTCACAAATCATTCAACAATCATTAGCATTCAATCAGTAATCTTTCAGCAATCATTCAGCAAAATGCAGCAATAATTCAACAATCATTAGGGAATCACTCAGAAATCAATGAACAATTATTCAGCGAAAATTCAACGATCAATAAACTCATTCAACAATCATTCAGCTGTCGTTCGCAACCATTCATAGATCATTCAACCATCATTCAACGATCACTCTAGAATCATTCAACAATGAATTAACAATCATGCAATCATACATTCAATTAGTATCCAACAAGAGTTCATTCAACAACCATTCAAGAGTCATTCAATAATGATTCTCCAATCACTTCACAATTATTTAACGATCATTCAGCAACTTATCAAAAACAATTCAAACAACCACTTATCAATCATTCAACAGTAATTCAACTTACATTCAGCAATCGTTACACAATAACTCATTAAATAATAAATCAACAATCAATCATTTAACAATCATACAACGATCACTCAACGATCATTTCACACTCATTCAACAATCGTTCAAAAATCATCCACAAAATAATCAACAATCATTTGACAATCAATCGTCAATCATAAAAATCAGTAAAAGAATATTCAACAATCATCGAACAATCATTCTGCAATCATTCGACAATCATTCTGCAATCATACGACAATCATCCAACTATCATATAGCAATCATCCAACGATCATTCAAAAATCGTCCAATGATCATAGAAGGATCATTCAACAATTACTCAATCATCATTCAACAATCATTTAACAATAATTCAACAATTATTCAACAATCTTTCGAGAATCAATCGACAATCATTGAACAATCGTAAACTAACATACAACGACCATTCAACAACAGTCAAAAACCGTTCAACAAACATTCAGCGATCTTTCATGAATCATTGTTAGAACAATCATTCGTCAATCAATTATTCATACATTTATTATACATAAATAAGTCATTCAAGAACCATAAAAAATTATACAAAAATTATCCAACATTCATTCGAATTTCGTTCAGCAATCATATAAAATTAAAAAAAATATATATTCAACGATATCCAACAATCAATCCTGGTTTACTCAAAATCGTCCGATAATCTTAAAACAATAATTAAACAATCGTACTTCTATAAAAATAAACAACCAACAATCATTTAACTATCATTCAAATGTATTTAAAAATCATTCAAATATTATTCAACAATCGTTCAAAAATCTACCAACAATTCAAATTCACTCAATAATTAATCAATCATACAACACTTTTTCAACGATCATTCAACAATCTTGTAAAAATCATTAAAAAATAATTCAACACTCATTAAAAAAGTAATTTAACAATCATTAATCAATTAATCAATCATCAGTAAATCTTTTAACAATCATTCAAAAATCATTCTATGACATATAACGATGACCGAACAATCATTCAGCTGTTATTCATAAACCATTCATTCAACAATCTTCTTTCGACAATCATTAATTCAAAAATCATTCATCAAACCATCATTCATCGATCAATCACTCAACAATCAATCATTCAATGATCAATCAACGATCATTTCATAATAATAAAAGGAACATTCCACAATCATTCAACAATCGTTCGAATATTATTAAAATCCAACAATAATCCAAAAATCATCTAACGACAATCCAATAATCATCCAAAAATCATTAAAAAATCATCTGGCAAACATTCAACAATCATATAATATTCGTACAAAAATCGTTCAACAATCATCCAGCAATTATCCAACAATCATTTAAAAATCATTAAACAGGCATATTACAATCATTCAACAATCACCCAGCAATCGGTCATTCAACAATCGCTCATCAATAAATCATTCATCGATCATTTATCAAACAATCATTCAACGATCATTGAACAATTATTCAATGATCATTCATTGACCATTCAATGATCATACCACAATCTTTTCATCAATATTTCAACTATCATCAATCAATCATCAAGAAATCATCCTGCAATCAACCAAAAATCATCCAACAATCTCCCTACAATCATCCAAGAATCATCCAACAATCTCCCTACAATCATCTAAGAATCATTCAACAATCATTCAATGATAATTTTACATTCATTCAACAATCATAAACTTCTTCAACAACAACTTCAATAATATTGAATAATAACTTAACACTCATTTAACAATCATTCATTCTACATTCATTAAAAATAATTCAATAATTATTGAAGTATCATTCATTCCACAATCATTCAACGAGCATTCTTAAACAATAATTTAACGATGAATCCACATCACTCAACATTAATTCAACAATAATTTAATATCCATTCAACTATCATCCAACAATCATTCAACATTCATTGTACGATCACTCAACTATAACTCAGCAACCATTCAACAAACATTAAACAACCATTCAACTATTATTCAACAAAAATACAACAATCATTAAAAAATCAATAAACAATAATTAAGCAAATATTCATTCAAAAATCATTCATCAACCATACACCATTCATTCCATAATCATTCAAAAATATTTCAAGTTATTCAACTATCATCAAATTATCATTAAATCATTACAAAATCATTAAAAACTCATTCATCAAACCATTTTTCATCAATCAGGCTTTCAACATTCATACAACAGTCATTGAACAATAATTCAATGGCATTCAACGATCTTCCAACAAACATTCAACAATCATTGAAAAATTATTAAAAAACCGTTGAATCATAAAACAACCATTCAACAAGTGTTTATAAAAGTTGAACAGTCATTCAACAATAATCTAACAATCATCCAAAAAATCTTCAAACAATTATTCAACAATCATTCTACAATCATATATCGTACATTTAACAATCATTCAACAATCATAAAGATCATTCAACAATCTAAAATCATTAAAAAACTATTCATCAACAATTCAACAATCTAATATCACTCAACAACTATTCATCAACAATTCAACAATCGTCAGAAAACATTAACAAATCATCCAACAATCGTTCAACAATCATCCTAAAATCATTAAAAACATTCGACAATCATTCAACAATCTTCCAACCACCATCCAATAATCGTTCAACAAGCTTTCAACAATCATCCAAGAATCATCCGGTAATCATCAAGCAATCATCCTACAATCATTCAAAAACATTCAACAACCATTCATTAAGCAATCATTCATTCAACATACATTCATCAATCAATCTTCATCAATCAATCCTTGAACAATCTTTCTAAATCATTCAAAAATCATTAGAATGGGCATTGAACTATCTTTCAACAATCATTTAACCATCATTCAACGATCACTCAAAAACCATTCTACAACCATCCAACAAACTTTCTACAAACATTCAAATATCATTCAACAATCACTGAAAAAAGTTCAACAATCGATGAACAATCATTCAATTATATTTTAACAATAACAAACATCAGAAATCATTCACTAACATTCAGCAATTATCCAGCAATCCTCCAGCAATCATTCAAACTTATTTAACGACCATTCACCAATAATTCATTCAACAATCACTCAAAATTCATTCAAAAAAGTACAAAATCATCAAACAATCACTCAAAAACAACCAACAATCATCAAAAATAATTTGAATATCATTCATCAATCATACAAAAATAGTTCAACAATCGCTCAAAAATAATTCAACAATCATCGATCAATCATTCATAATGCATTAAAATCATTAATTAATAATTCAACAATCATTATATAATGAGTCAACCAATCAATCATATAAAAATAATTCAACAATAGATCATTCAATACTAGATCAGCAATCAATCATTCAGCAAACATTCCACAGTCATTCAACAATCATTCAATATTCATTCAAAAATAAAATATTCAACAATTATTCATCGACATTCATTGAGTAATAATTAACAATCGAGCAGCCGACGATCATTCAAACATCATTTTACATTCAACGAAATTCCAATAATCATGCAAAGATCATTAAACAATTATCCAATAATCTATCAACACACATCCACCAAACATTCAATTATCATCTAATAATCAGCAGCAATCATACTAAATACATTTAACAATCATTCAAAACGCATCCAACAATAATTAAAAATCATACTATAATAATACAACAAATATCCGAAAGTCATAATAATCGTGCAACAATCGTTCAACAAACATTCAAATAACTTTCACGATCATTCAACTACAACTCAACAGTCATTTTAACTATCACTCAACAATGAATAATTCGGAAATTATTAAAAAATCAATCACTCATCAATCATACAACATTTATTCAAAAATCACTCAACAATCTTTCAACAATAATACAAGAATATTTAAAGAATAATTCCACAATCATTCAAATTTCATTCAAATTTATTGTGAAACTATTCAACGACCATTAAAAAAAGCAATCATCAACCAAACAAAATTCTTTCAACAACCATTAAACAAGCGTTCAACAACATTTAACAATCACTCAACAATCAGTCAACAAGCTATCAAAAATCACTGTACAATCTTTCAACACGCGTCCAACAATCACTCCGCAGTTATTCACCTATCATCCATTCAACAAGCATTCACTGGACAATCATTTATCAATCATACTTTCGTCAATTATCAAATGACATTCAACCCATCAATCTACTAGCATTCAACAGTATTTCAAATAACATTCAACAATCATCAAATAATCATTAAGTAATCATCCAGCAGACATCGAGAAATTATCCAAACAGAACTTAACAATCATACAATGATCATTTAACAATCATTCAACAAAAATTCAAATTCATTCATTCAACAATCATTCAAAAATCATTCATTAAACAATCCTGCAACAATCATTCATTCCACAATAATTTAAAAAGCTACCATTCAATAATCATTCCACAATAACTCAACATTCACTTAACATACATTCAACCATCATTCAACGATAATTCTACTATCATTCAAGTATCACTCAGCAAACATTCATTAAACAATCATTCAACAATCATTAAAAACAATTCATTAAACGATCATTCAACAATAATTAAAAATATTAAACAATAATTTAACATCCATTAAAAATCATTTAAAATTATTCAACAATCATTAATTTAACAATCAAACATTACCAATCATTTATCAATCGTTCATCAAACAATCATTCAATGACATGCAATAACCTTCCAAAAACATTAATCATTCATTAAACAATTATTTAAACACTTTTACATTCATACAGCCGTTCAACATTCGTTAAAAAATCATTCAACAATCATTCAAAAATAGTCCGATAATAACATAACAATCATCCAACAATCACTAATCATTCAACAATCATACAAAAATCATTCAACAATCATCCAGCAATTATTCAACAACCATTCAACAATAAATAAACATTAAAAATCATCCATCAAAGTCCATCAATCACTAAGTAATCGTCCAGAAATCATACTACATTCATCCAAAAATCATTCAACAACCATTGTTCAGAAGGCATTCAACAATTACCCAACAATCATATTTAGAAAGCATTAAAAATATCAAACAATCATCGATTAAACATCAAACAATCAACCAGGCAATCATTCAACAATCATCCAGCATTACCCATCAAATATCCAACAATCATACAACAATCATGCTACAATCATTTCAACTATTATATCAAAATATTCCAATAATCATGCAGTAATCATCAAGTAATCATCCAACAATCATTTAAAAATCATTAAACGGTCATGTAACAATCATGCAGCAATCGGCAAACATTCATCAATCACTCATTCATCAATCGTTCATTCAACAACCATTCATCAATCAATCATTTATCAGTCATTCAACGATTACTCACAATTACTCAATGATCATTCAACGATCATTTAACAACCATTCAACAATAATTCAAAATAATTCATTCAACAATCATTCAAAAACATTCATTAAACAATCCTGCAACAACCATTCAATCCACAATCATTCAAATAGCTACCATTCAGCAATCATTCCACAATAACTCAACATTCATTTAACAGTCATTCAACGATCATACAACGATAAATCTAATATCATTCAAGTATCACTCAGCAAACATTCATTAAACAATCATTCCACAATCATTAAAAACAATTCATTAAACTATCATTCAACAATAATTAAAAAACATTAAACAATAATTTAACATCCATTAAAATCATTTAATAAATTTTCAACAATCATTCATCCAACAATCAAACATTTAACAATCATTAATCAATCTCTCAGAAATCAAACATTTAACAATCATTGATAAATCTTTCAACAAACATCACTCACTCAACAAATCACACAACATTCATTCAATGACATGCAATGATCTTCCAAAAAACATTCAACATTCATTAAACAATTATTCAAACACCTTTTACAATCATACAGCCGTTCAACATTCGTTCAAAAATCATTGAAAAAGAGCCCGATAATCACATAACAATCATCCAAAAATCATGAGTCATTCAACAATCATACAAAAATCATCCAACAATTATTCAACAATCATTCAACAATCATTCAACAAGCATTCAACAATCAGTAAACATTAAAAAATCGTCCAACAAACGTCCATCAATCACTAAGTAATCATCCAATATTCATACAACATTGATCCAAAAATTATTCAACAAACATAGTTCAGAAAGCATTCAACAATTATCCGACAATAATCGATCAAACATCAAGCAATCAACAAGCAATCATTCAACAATCATCCAAAATCACCCTTCAAATATCCAACAATCATGCTACAATCATTTCAAAAATCATAAAAACATTAAGTTCATTAAAAAATCATATTAAAATAGTCCAATAATCATGCAGCAATCATCAAGTAATCATCCAACAGTCAAGTAACAATCATTCAACAATTGGGAAACATTAATCAATCATTCATTCTACAATCATACATCAATAAATCATGTATCAGTCATTCAACTATTACTCACAATTACTCAATGATCATTCAACAATCATTCAACTACTATTCAACAATAATTCAAAATCATTCATTCAACAATCGTTCAAAGATCATTCATTAAACAATCCTGCAACAATCATACATTCCACAATCATTCAAATAGCTACCATTCAGCAATCATTCCACATGAACTCAGCATTCATTTAACGTTCATTCAACCATCACACAACGATAATTCTACTATAATTCAAGTATGACTCAGCAAACATTCATTAAACAATCATTAAAATAATTCATTAAACGATCATTCAACAATAATTAAACAACAATTTAACATCCATTAAAAATCATTTTAAATTATCCGACAATCATTCATTCAATAATCAAACATGTTACAATCATTCATATACCGTTAATCAAACAATCGCTCGCTCAACAACCATTCAATGGTATGCAATGATCTTGAATAAACATTTAACATTCATTAAACAAATATTCAAACACCTTTTACAATCATACAGCCGTTCAACATTCGTTCAAAAATCATTCAAAAATAGTCCGATAATCACATACAAATCATCCAAAAATCATTAATCATTCAACAATCATAAAATTATTCAACAACCATTCAAGAATCAGTATACATTACAAAATCATCCAGCAAACGTCCATCAATCACTAAGTAATCATCCAATATTCAAAACAATATTGACCCAAAGATCATTCAAGAAAACATCGTTCAGAAAGCATTCAACAAACATCCAACAATCATCTTTAAGAAAACATTCAACAATTATCCAACAATCATCCATCAAACACAAAACAATCAACAGCAATCATTCAACAACCATAAAACAATCATGTTACAATCATTTCAAAATTCATAAAACAGACATTAATTTCATTCAAAAAACATATCAAAATAATCCAATAATCATGCCTCCACCATCAAATAATCATCCAACAGACACGTAACAATCATTCAACAATCGGCAAACATTCATCAATCACTCATTCAACAATCGTTCATTCAACATGCATTCATCAATCGATCATGTATCAGTCATTCAACAATCACTAACAATTACTCAATGATCATTCAACGATCATTCAACAACCATTCAACAATAATTCAAAATCATTCATTCAACAATCTTGCAAAAATCATTCATCCCAAAATCATTCAAATAACTACCATTCAACAATCATTCCACAATAACTAAACATTCAATTAACAGTCATTCAACAATCTCCAAGAAGAAGGCTTTATGCTAGTTAATAACAGGCAAATAAAACCTATGTGAGCCATAATAGTTCA